>JMFS01086438.1:0-33275 GCA_000699545.1 Podiceps cristatus | reverse complement strand
ATATATATAAAAAAATATCTATCTCCTCCTTATAATGCCACCCTGAGATGAGATTCCTGTTTGCCATGCATATACTTGTGTGACTGCCTTGGAAATGTTTTAAACATTTCCAATCCTCCATCCCATTCTCTTTTCCCCCCAAAATTTAAGACAATCAGGTTAATAGGTCAGCAGATGGTAAGGTTTTAGTGGAAACCCAGTACCGTGAGCAAGGTGTCTGATGAAGATGAAACTTGACTCTTACATTCATGAAAAGTTCAGCCAAGGACATTGAAAAGGGTTTTCTAGACACAACTGTTCAGGCATTAGTGAGGGCTGCGAGAAATTAAATAAAATTACAGTAGATTAAAACTCGTGAGATACCTCCCAAAAGGTGATTTGTAATAAGCAGAAATTTGCGTGTCAAATGAAAGGGAAGAATGGGCAACATTTGTCAGCAAGGGAGTGTGAAAAATACCCTGTTTCACTGCAAGAGTGAAGATTAGTCTGAAGAGGAGCATCCATTTTACAGAGTAAAATAAAATAAAATAATAATGCATTTAAAATAAAATAAAAGCCACTCCAGCCTGCACTTCTCCTTTCCGGGACAGCCAAGGTGGTTGTGAAGGGCACGGAGCACTGTGTGTGGGTCTTGCAAAACAAAATACTCGGAAGATGCCAGCAGGCAAATCTGTTCCACCGTTTACCAAGTTAGCTATTTTCTAACTGCTGAGAATCAATCTCATTCCCCCAGCACTTGAACTGAGTAAATACATTGCCGTAGTCCTTAAAAAGTTATTACGGAGGAACAGGGTAAAAGAATTTTGGGGAAAAAAGAAACTAAACTGGTAAGAAGTAAGATAGAAAAGGCAAAAAAGAAGACAGCAGGGCAGCAAGGTGGGGCACTTCAACAGGATGCCAGGTTTTGGCAATTACATCTTTAATGAAAAACTGAATTTTTAGGTTCTTATCTGGGAAAAGGACTAATGTAAAGGTCAATTTCACAGTAGCATTGTTGCAACTTGACAGAAACAACCTTGGAATTAGAGCAGGGAGGAGTGTGAGCAGGACCCCAGCACCTCTTCCAGCATTTATCGAGATTTACTAAAACCAAATATTTCTGGAGTCTGACTCATAACCCTGGCTGCAGCACCAGAAAACAACCATGTATTAGAAAAAGAAACAAATCAATAGCATTGCTAATACTCTAATGTCCTGTTTATTGATGTCTCATTCTTGTCTCAGCCATCAGCTACTGGACCTTTTAAAATGTTCTCGGGATTATATTGAGTTCCTACATTAATTTATGAATAAATAAAGCTGTGAGATTGCTAGCTGCAATTCTGATCTGAAGAGGCACTAGTATTTCCCTGTGCATTAGTACTTTCTGATGCCTGATGACAACATCCATCACAGCAATTTGCAAAATTTTAAGTGGGAAATACGGTATAAAATTTTCAGACAGCCAGGAAGGAAACTGTCTTCTGACACTCCTGCCCATACAGCCATACACTGTTTTACTGCTCCTGCAAATTATCAGCACACAAAACATACCCCAGGGATTTGGGGGAGTTAGAGGAGAGATTGTTTCTGTAACATTGAGAAAATAACTACACAGGAGCCTCCAGAGGCGGAGATATAAATGGGAAATAGTACAAATCCTCTTGAAAGGAAGATGTTATGGCCCATGAGAGACAGGTACTACCATACTTATTTTCAAATCACTGTGAAGGTAGCAAAAAATTTATATGTAGATCTGTTACAGTAGCTCAAATCTCACTATAATTGTTACCATGGCAGAGCACCTCCTGCACGACCCCAAGACCACAATTTCTTCTTCACCCTATGCATCACACACACATTTAAAAAAAATAAGAATAAGCAAAAATCTGTATTTTATTCTTTACAAATGAGAGGATGAAGGGAGGACACCCTTTGGCTGGGGCTCTGTGCCAAGCAGGAGCTTCCTCTGGCGGTGCCATCCGCGAGCTCACCCGCCACCATCCCCGGAGGCAGGAACGCTTCCCAAATTCCCACACCTTTTCCACACGCCGCACACTAAAACCATTCACACCAAGATGCCCTCGTCTCCTCAAACTGGCTGTCACTCTGCTAAGGTTTTGCTTGCGGTCAAGTATGTGTTTCGCTTTGGCTTACCTACATCACAAATACATGCCCACGTGGATTTATAAATCAACCGGATTGAAGATGAACTCTAAGTGAAAACCAAATAATTCCATTATTTTCAAAGACAGCTCACGTGGACAAATGAGCAAACTAAGCTGCTTTCAAAACAAAACTGTGTTTCCCAGTTTGCGTCACCAGCCCCAGCCCAGCCCCACTGAAGTAGCTATCTCTTCCTACGCCCCTTTCAAAACAACAGCCATTAACACCAGTAAAAAAAGCATTACAACAAGATGCCATTTTTGTCTTACTATATGGAAAACATCTTTGCTAAAGCTATTTAATATATCTGTGCAATTTTAAATCAAAGTGTAGCATCCATGTTTCCAACATTTTTTTTTTTTTCAGAACTATGCACTCCCAGCATTTATATTTATACATAGATATACAAAATATATACACATATATTGACGAAGACAGGGCAAGCCCTGCATCAGCTTCAAGCTGACCTACTCTCCCAAATTCTTCCTCTCTTGCCACCACCCAGGAGCCTTCAGGCTGATGAGTTTTTAGGGATCCCCTCTTTTAAAAGCCAACGCACTCTCCAGAAGATCTGTTATTAGACCTCAAGAACTGGCCAGTTTGGTCAAAGTGTTATGAACCAAACTCTGAATAACATTTCTTTCAAAAGTCCTCTCCTGCTCACCAAGGCGGGCTCCATTGCTGCCTCTCCAAAACATCAGCTCTCTGCTAACGTGCCACTGATCTTTTGTCCCATGGTCTGGAGCTCCTCCTGGACCCCAAAATCGGGTGAAACCCCCAAACAACATCTCTGACTAAATGTAATATATCATGTAATATATAATGTAACAGTAAGGAGGCAATGGCACAAACTGTTCCTCTTTTGTGCTGGCCTATGGGAAACACAATTTCTGAAGGAGAAAGAGCCGTCTCTCATATTCCTGAAGATTTGCTTTTCTGTCCTCTTTTCTTCCCCCATCATTCTCCGTAAGACTGCCCACACTACAGACTAAATCATGTCTTCCATCTAGTAAGATGGACGGATGGCTACTCCAAAAACATCATCTCGGGAAGAGGAAGAGGTGTGGCCCAGACAGATATTCTCATGCAAGGATTCAGCTGTGTGACGCCGTCAAGGCAGCACACTGCAATTATTCACTAGTTTTTGAGTGTGAGCTGCAAGGTTGCATTGAGTTATTATTCCTTGCTTATCTGAAAGCATTATTTCCCTGTTGACAGAAGTAATTCTTGTCAACAGCCTTATAAAGTGTTTTCTTCCCAATTAAGAAAACACCACCAAAAAACCAACTGATTGTGAGTACACTGTAAATTATGTATTACTATACTGTAAATTATACATCTGCTATCTCATCGTCAATTAGCCAGGAAGGTAAGAGAACAACCTAACAGTTGGGAGCCTTGAGTAAATCCATACGATGATGCGGCTGATCATTTCATGACTTGTTTTGTTCCTGCCGGTGTACAATGGGAGACTGCGAAATAATGCAAGCCATCTGGTGCAAGCGAGAAAACCAGAATAATGTATGTCATCACCCGATGTCTATGTCAGTATACATATTTCTAGGAGAGACTAGAAGATAGCTGTTATCTGTCCTCCTGCTGTGCAGCACTATGCTGAATGAACGCTGCAACTATTATTTTATATTGTCAGGAAGCAACGTCTTTTAGATGTTACTACATCCTACACGCAGGAAAGCACAACATAAAATTTAGTAGCATGTAATTAAGTATTGCTAAGCAAGTCGTGATAAAGTTTTGAAAAATTAGTCCAAGATGAAAAAGAGAATACATAAAAAAATTTTATTTTTATCATCAGCTCTCAGCCATAACTGTATTTTACACATGTAGTAAAAGCATCCTAAAGGTTTACCAAGTGCTGAACAGCAATGTTTTACAGCCCTGAAAGTTACTCATTTATTAGCAATTTATCGAGCTGCTGGATGTTTTACATTACAATATTTTCTCACTCTTCAATTCGAATCTAGCTACAGAATTACTGAGCTTATTAGCAAACTGGAGATATGGTACTTCAGGTATGCCACCTCCCTAGCAAAAAAATCTTTCAGTATTATGCTTTCCTCGCACATTGAGAACATACTCTCAATTACTAAGTTTCTGTTTAGTTTCAGAAGATCAAAGTTATTATGTATTGAGTATTTAAATACATGCAGACTATTTTTTATTGTAAACTAACTAATCTCAGTCTGAGGCAGTCAGCCAAAATACTGTATTTGAAATGCTGAGAAATTCTCATGGTGGTGCTGCGTGTCACTAGAACTGTTTAGGGATGCAAGACATGAAACCTCTTTTATTTCCCTTATCGGGTCTTCTTCAAAAGATGGTTTTGGTTGGCACACTGTTGCCTGCTCTCAAGATTAGAGTGGATGTCTCGAGATATTTGGTGCTTTTCAAAAAACATACCAGCTACATGAGTCAAGTTTCTGTGAGGCACTTAATAAAAAAAAAAAAAGAAGCATTTCTATCTTATGTGTTTGTGGGGGAAATCTAAAAATAATGTTAATCTCCGCCTTAGTTAATCTCCACTTTAAATAAGGACGTTTATTTTAATAACCTCGGTATTTAAAAATTAAGATATAGATTTGAGGGGTAAGACTGAAATTTTGTGCTGGACAGGTCTCCCTGGCTGCCAGAAGTGACGTGAAATTTGCCCTTCAAATGTTCTACCTTCTTCAAATTTGGACAGAGGCTGATTTAGGAGGGATTGACCACGTTATCACGGCATCAACGAGAAGCCCAATAGCTTTTACGCTCAAATAAGTACCCAGGATGGGAGAAAGTGTTTTTCCATGAAGGTGAACGGATGCCTCAAATTCCTGCATGAAGCGCATGTTTTCCTATTCTTATTCCTCCTCATGGAAATAAAGTATATTTTTATAATAACCATCTGTTGGATAAGGATTAAAAGTTTCTCTTCTTTTAGTTCAAAGTCATCCCCAAACGAAAATGTTTATATAAAACAGGGCACTTGCATACAATTCCCACCTCCATCAAAACTGTATCTACACACCAATTTAAAAACCACCATCACTGCCCTGCCTTCAGCTCTCTACCCCTTTAATAACATCACGATTATGCTCTTCCCATACACGAGAAACAATCCAGAGTTGCAAAACATCAAACATTTTGACTTTCAAATACACAGTCAAAGAAGACAGTGCAAAGAAACTATTTTCTGATGTCTACAAACACGGGAAGACCTACATTTGGCCACTCAACTGCAGAACAAACCTTATTCCCCATTAAGGTGCAACAGAAGTCCTTGCAACAGAAGAATTATCTCAATGTAAGAGCTGTATCTTAAGAAGCACTTACCCTTGAAGGGCTTTTTCTCCAAACCAATCTCCCTTCCCTAGAGTACGGAGAAAGACTGGATCTTCACTGGGGGAGTCTTCACGAGTAACGTTCACCTGTTGAAAAGCCCAAACACCCCAGCATTTAGAAAAATTTTAATTACTTTTAAACAAAACCTTTTTGTTCAGAGAGGGATTTGTCATCTCTCAGATCTCTCAGGAGAAGCTCTGGTCCGTATCTCCTCTGGGAACCACGTAATTCTCTAGAGTCCTGCACTCTTCCCTCAGCATCACCAACAAACCATCCAAGAAAAGAAGCAGTTATTTTCCACTAAGGCACCTACTACTCTTGCAAAAATGCAATACTTGGATTTTCTTGAAGGTTTTAACTCTAAACATGAAGTTGGCTGCGCAGGAACAGTCATTGCCCGTATGAAGTCAGCAGCAGGGTATATTTTGTATATCAGACAGATACATGGCATGGGCTTCTGTTAGCTTTGTTTGGCGTAATTTCTTGCATTGCTAAGCTCACTTAATGGAAAGGAATAACAACAATAATTTACTTTTAGACATAATTAAAATGAAACAGTTTGGACCATTCCAGAACGAGGGATACCTCCTCTCCTTTTCACTATCTCCCAAATTCAGTGAGGGGATAACTAGCAAAAAATCAAATATTTTCATGTACGTTTAAAGGAAAATAGCATCTTATTTTTATTTTTTAATTTCTGCAGGGAAAGACAAAAGCGATTACTGCTGATGGAAAGTGGACTTTCTACCCACTGTAACACCATGGGTAGTGTAACCTTGCATAAGCCTAAGCTGAAGAAGCTGGCATTGTAACAACAGGAAGATGACTTCCATCTTGAGTGATGATTTTCTGTCACCGAGGGGTCCTTTTTATTTTCTGAAACAATTTAGAAGAAAAATAGTAACTGATCATCTGAACACCCTTGGCTCTGGTTTCCTGTGCCAGTATGGGATATAAATTCCAGCTCCCATGTAATGACAAAGCCCTGACATTCCCGCTGGGTGCTGAGGATGGCATGACGTACCATGAAAGATCGATGTTGTTGATGTAATGGCCCTCTATGACAAATATTCCTCTCTTTTCAGCTGTTATCATAGGTAACTCATACCTCTTATGGTAGGAGAAGGCAGGTGAAATACAAAACCCTGCTATCAGTGCACGGTGGTGATCACCCCTCCCAACATTAACCAACTCTAAATCTAGTTGTCCAAGCTCTGTCTACGGTCAGTGGAGAGGGACAGGCATTTCCAAAGCCTGAGTTGTCTAAAATTTAATTGGGATGTGCAACTCTCTGGAAGTACCTCACATACATGGGAAAATCTCTCATCTGCTTCTCCTTTTCAGGCTGCTGAGCTTTGATCAGAGCTTTTGAGATGCAAATTCACAAAGGCAAAATCTGGGATGTCGGACAGGTTCTTTCAGATTTAGAGACATTCCAGTTTAATTTCACCATTAAATTTACAATTGCGGCCTGCACTTTCTCCCATCTCTTTTACGGATGTTAAAATCAGTGGGTTTGAGTCATTAATGAGTGCTCAGTCTACACCACACTACATTTAACATCTGCAATGACTCATCCAAGATCAGATGAGGGTAGGGAACACGTAATGGATGAGCCGGGAAGATTTGCAGCTGATGAAAAAACACTTGGACAAACAAAGGGAACTTTAATACATATTTAAGCTCTTTTTCTGTGACCTTCACTGATCTCAAGCAATGAGTGCTCAGGGATTATGGGAGTGTGATTTCTATGTGGTTCAAAGTGATGAGCCATTTGAATAGCCCAGGCACCAATGAAGACCCTGCACGATCCAGCATTAAATTGGTGCCACGTCACGGCTTTTACAGGGAAAATGGTGCACAACTGCATAGCAAGGCACATGCTGTCTCTGGGTAAAGGCAAAGGACAGAGCAGGCATGGAGCAGCAGCATTCAGCAAGCAGAAGGGACTGAGCTGTTTTCATCTGACGTATTATTCAACAGATTTCTGCGTGCAGGGTGTTTTGAACACATTTTTGAGTTCTATTCACTTGGGCTCAAGGAAACATGCTATAATAAATAAGCTAAATGAGCTCAGGAGTGGGATCAAATGTGGTGGAAGGAGTTGAGGGAGAGAGAGGAAAAGTTTTTTGCTCCTAAATGAAACATCCATGGAACATGGGCTGAAAGTAAACGGAGCAGAAGTCTTTCTAAGCATTTCTGAGAGGAGTGCTGGGCTCAGAAATATAAGAAAATCTTTGTTCACTTGACTGTCACTACAGACACTCTGACATAAAAGGCGAGGCAGAGTTTTTTTATTAAAAGTAGAGCTTTCACCGATAATACTCATGCGATGCTGCTGAATGCAGAAAGTGCACGCGAGGTCCCAGGTACATGAGCTGCAGCCAGCATGTTTTCTGGCTTATTAAGCTGCCTGGGTCAGGTTTCAGCATGGGACACAGGACATTAGGTGCCCCTGCTTCAGGAAGTTCCAGGCAGCATATATTGATTTGTTAATTCTCTATTTCATTGCTATTTATTCCATGTTTCACTGCTAGGGCTCTACTGCTTCTATCCTGGGCTGTATCCTTAGCCTGGGTTAGTTCTTACATCTACTATGTAGCTCTTATGTCCCAATACAGGCATTAAAACACTCTCCAACTCCATCCATCTTCTATTAGTCACTGCTCTCCTTCACAGATCAGGAAGCTTGGAAGAACAGAATTTAACTGGCCCTGTGGGAATTTCTGTCAAGCCATCAGGATCCGGCTGAGGGTCTGGGAATTTCTCAACAAGCTCATATGCATTGCTTTATTTCAGCTCCCTTTTTCTGGCCATCAGTTGTCACAGTGAGATAGCAAAGGCCAGGGATAAAGCCAAGGAGCATCTCAAGCAGGACTACAGGGCTCTGGAGCAATGGCCAAAGGCATGGGTGGCTTTCTTCTCCAGCCTTGCAGGCAGGGTATAAGGACTTGAGGAGGTGCAGGTCACTAACTGGTTGCCCAGCTGGTGTCAACAGGGATTTAGCTTTTATAACCAAGGGCCTCTCTTTTGAGATTAAGGACTGCTAGGAAGGGACGGGATCCACCTGATCAAGTGGGGCAAAAGCATCATTGTCAACAGGCTGGCCAACATGGCACGGAGGGCTTCAAACCCTCAATGAGGGAGGGAGGCGCACCTTTCCATTATTTTTGCCTGTTAAAAAAAAAAAAAAAAAAAATAAAAAGGATTTGAAGTGTGTATCATGGTTGTCCTTATTCTGGGAGAAGAGGAAATATTACTTCTGAGTGGAGGGAAGCAAAAGGGCATGAACCACAGAATCCTTTGGTTGGAAAGGACCTTTGAGATCATCGAGTCCAACCGTGCCTGACCACCACTAAACGATGTCCCTGAGCACCTCAGCTACCCGGCTCTTAAAACCCTCCAGGGATGGTGACTCAACCGCCTCCCTGGGCAGCCTGTTCCAGGGCCTGACATCCCTTTCAGTAAAGAAATGTTTCCTGATATCCAATCTAAACCTCCCCTGGTGTAACTTGAGGCCATTTTCTCATGTCTCGCCTGTTACTTGGGAGAAGAGATCCACACCCACCTCGCTACAACCTCCTTTCTGGCAGGAGGGAATACCATCAAACACAGCTTTCTGTAGTCCATAACTATCTTAATTTCAGAAATTTGTCCATGACTATCTTATCTGAAAAAGACCATTTTTTTTTTTTTTTTTTCCTTTTTCTTTTTAATTCTGATGAAGCTTGGCTCCCAATGGCAGAAAGGGGAAGATGATGGTGAAAATCTAGTTTTAGTAACCAAGAGCTGACAGTTGCCTTGGGAAACAATCCAATGGTGCGTACAACACCCACACTCTTCCTCTGCAGATACCATGGGGTTTTTGGTATCCTTAATTACGCAAGGCCAACGTTAACATGTGCCTTGGAGCAAACATCAGTTCCACAAATCGGAAGGCTGAGGTTGGCCTACTTTCAAGCATATTTACCCATTTGTGTTTACTTTCAATGTATCACATCTTGTCTGCAGTGGGAAATCACTCTGTATTCCCTTGAATATCTCCATCCTGCTATGTGGAAAGAAGCCAAACGTTTCTCAAGTGTCATATTATTAAGCCAGCTAAGAAAATAAAAGTTGAATGGAAAGAAAAATCCCTTATCTATAAAATCCCATCAGAATTTTATGGGAAAAGAGGTCAAAAAGCATATTTTCCCTGTGAGCAATGGAACACAATCTTAGACCTTTTTTCTTCCCCAAGGAGAGAGCTCAGACTTCTCTGGCTTCGTATTATTTGGAGAAGCTGAGAAGTGACAGCCATGGGAATGAAGTCTGGAAGTCAGCCTTGTAAGAGGGATACTTAGCAAATAAAACTTTGAGTATTGCAAGGTATACTGTTAAAAAAAAAAAAAAAAAAAAAAGAAGAGCCTTTTGATCATTTACCAAGAGACTCCACAACTGTTTACAAGCTCAAAGTGTTCACTGTGAGCACGTGTGTAAAAGAGCACAAGTTCTATTTTTTCCCCTTCAGGCCACTCTTCTCCACTGATACAGTGCCAAGAAGTTTAATTAAATGTCAAGTGTTGCAACATTTGCGCCTCGGGGAGGGGAGACAGAAAGTACAGGCTGGCTCTGAATTTCGAGACTGCATTGCCACCACCGCTGCCATCACCCCACTTGCCTGCAAAGGGTGTCAACTTACCTTTCCTTTGCTGATTATAAAGAAAGTATCCCCTCGAGCACCCTGTCGTATAATATACTCTCCACTTTCATAATGTGTCTGTAAAAAAAAAAAAAAATTAAGATGAACAAACAGAATCAGACTGTTATTCATCAGACAGTTGGGCAGTTTTGCAAGATAACGCTTACAGAAACATAACCCTGGACCAATTTTATCCCAGTCTGACATTGGCTGTGATTTAAAAATTGTCCTGTGTCAAGGAATATAATAATTATAATGGAACTGTTTATGGCTTGCCCATTTTTCTTCTTACTGTTCTAGTGCCAGCTTTTGCCCAGATGAATTATCCTCATGGCCTAAATCCATTTATACTAAGTAAACCAGACACAGGAATTTTCAACAGTACATGAACTAAACAGCAATAATGTGTCTCTTGTAAAAATAGTTAGGTGTGGTGTTTTTTTTTTTTTTTTTTTTTTTTGTTTGTTTTGTTTTGTTTTGTTTTTGTTTTGTTTTCCTGGTTTTGGTATTTTTCCAGCTTTGCTAGCAAGGGCTTTATTCAACAAATTACTTTTGCTCTTCTCCTGTTATCATAGTAGTTTGATCTGTCTTTTTTGCCTTGTTTTGTGGAATATTCCTTGCTAAATTTATGTCACAGCTTATCAACACTTGCATCTAAACTTAATATGATAGCTTCATCCCTTGTATTACCCCATCAAAACCAATATGCATTTACACATCACAACAACAACAAAAAAAGATGGTATGTTCTAAATAAAGGCTCTACATTCACATTTAGCCCCTTCCAACCTTGATATTTTCTTCAGAGATGCTCTACCCCCTGCAAACTCAACAAACATCCCTTCAACAGCAAGCAGAGGCAGGGGAATGCGAAGAGCCTCCCACCCAATATCTTCACCTGTATCTCCTACGAGACAAATGACTGCTGGTTTTTTTGAGTCAAGCCCCCCCCGAGAGCTACGTGCCCCATGTTTGCCGTGTCCCAGCACCGATTTGTGACAAAACCCCCCCAAACCACTCCACACTTTGGCTCAGGTGTTCCTTGAAGCTACACTAAAGCACAAAGCCCCAGAAAAGATGGCCAGATCTTTTAATCCTGAAGTATGTATAAACAACAACAAGGATGGATTTGAGCTAAGACAGAGGAATTAATCAGAATCCTATAATTTGGATAAGCTTGAGGTGTTTTCTTTCAAAGCTATTTTACTAAACTCTGTTTATTTCTTTATCTTTACACTCAGCCTTTTTGGTGTCACTTACAGACTGATAACAGACTCCAACATGAAAACAAATAGGTAAAGGCTCATGTACGTTCATCTGAGAAAAACAACTCCTTGGTTCAGAACACTGGGCATATGGGGATATTAATGAAAAGTAATTGTCCTAGGAAAAAGAAAAGATATCTAAGTGAAGTATAATACCGAATTAATTAGGCTTGTTCTTTAAAATACATATAGTTAGGCTGTGGGTGCTTTCACCATCCTAAAAAAAATTCTGCTTAAATAAAAGCAGAAAGTCAAAGCAGTTATGTTAGTAATAAATACGCTTCAGACTCTCCAGAAGAATAAATTAAAAAATAAAGTTCTCTATCAGAATCACAAATACTGAACATTATCACGTCAGACTTCTGAAAAAAGACCAGAGGAGGAGTCAGGAAGACTTAACTTGTGGGTTGTCCTGATCCTGAACGGGCTTCGATGGATCTAAAACCTGCAGCATTTCTCCTATTTCTGTGTGCCAGAGTGGGAAGAGAAAAAAAGCTTGGAAGAGACTGTGGACACAAACTCGCAGGGTTTTACTTTTTACCTAAGGTGTTTCTGGATAGCAGATTTTGAGGATGAACATTTTTGAGCATCCAGGTTGAGACTCCTTGAAAGGGTCTGATTTTATAAGGTGCTGGGATCATACCCTCTCAAGTGGAATCTTGTCAGCACCCAAAAAGCTAGTGACTGAAAATACTGGTCAAAAGGTTTCCAATTTTAGTATGGGCAACCTGTATTCATTAGACATATTAAACTGCTACTGCTTAGATGACTTTTATGCAATTTTCACCTGATACTGACTTGTAGCTTACTCTCACCTTCTGGCCAAATAACACATTCAACATGACGAATGTCATCCTAAAAGACCATTCCTTCATCTTTTAGTGCAGTTACAACTGCACCAACCACTTAACACTGACACTCACAGTCCTCCTGCTGCCGTATCTGATTCCCCCCATGAGTCCTCCCAACCATTCCCACTGAGGCTTCCACACAAGGAATGGAAGGAGAACAAATCTGAGCTGTGCAGGATCCAAAGTTGCCTCTTACTTTAGCATCTCTTGCCTACTGTGTATTCCCCCCCCACGCCCCACCCTGGGCTTTAATTGCATTCAAAATACTGCAAGTCCTCCTTCCAACATTCAAACCATATTCCTCCAGTCCTTCCTTAAGTGCCCTATCACACACAGCTTTCATTTTGCTTGACCTCCTCCTCATTGGCACCTCTCTCCACGTCCTTCCTGCAGTCCACATCTTTGTCTTTATGTATTTCAGCCCATTTCTTTCACAGCTAATTCCACCTGGCCTTACCGCAATTCTTCTTGCTTGAATCAACCTGTCCTCCCCCATCTTATAACAATGCTCTTCCTCTCAAATCCTCCTCTTCCAACACAAATCAACTCATCCGTGTGCTTCGCCCTTCTAACTGAATTATTTCTGCCCGTTTAGACTGAAAGCACTGTTCAAAGTAGGTAAAGTGCACAAGTGCTCACTTACGACACACAAACAAAAATAATTACAAGCCTCTTGCTTTTAGCCGGTCAGGTATAAGGTAGCTCAGGTATACGCAGTACCATATACAAAGTCATCTGAAGAAGCACTTTGGCAAATATTGCCCATATTCATGGCACAGCTCACTCATATTTTAGTGACACAAGCTTCGTTTCATCTACAGAAAACCAGTCCAAGAACAATATAGGGAAACGCAGCAATTCCTACAGCTTTACAGTGGAGCAGTGGCACACGCAAAGGAGTAATATTTGAATTAAAATTACAAAAAAGAAAAACAGAAAAGCAAGTGGGTTCAATGTGTCTTTACTAGCTTTAGACTGACCCCACTGCTTCTTCTAGACTTGAATTTGCAAGATGAAATTCAATGGCTGAGCTCTAGCAAGCTGTTGGAAGCCAGACTCTGCTGAAGGGGATCCTTCAGATGAAGAGAACAATTGGTTAGCATCTTCTTAAATTCTAGTTTCAAAGCTCTGGATACAACTGGTCAAAAAATTCCTAGAATGCCTTTAAAATGGGTAATAAACATTTCTATCCCACCTTTGCAGTCAGCAAATAAATAAAAAATTATGCAACTAGTGTAACACCCCAGATTTGGGCTTAGAACTTGAATTTTTTGGGGTTTAGACTTTTCTCCCAAGAGAAGGGGACTCTGGGCAGAACACTGTATTTTCAGAAGCAACATAAAAGTTCAGTGATGAAAGTTAATTTAACATCTCAGATAGATGTCACTGAAACCTAAGCATGACACAGGTTTTTCAGCATACTTCTTAAGACATAGCTCATTCAGGCCACATCAAAATTAAAGCAAAACAGAGAAATTAATTCCTAGCTGGAAGAGTTGACCACATTACGTTAACTTTTCTTACATTTTCTTTATGTATGAGCAGAAAATCACAGCTGAAAAAAAAAAAATCCAGCATAAAAATGGAACAGAGAAAACCTGAATAGAAACGCAGGCTGCAGAAATATAGCTGTATGACCTGACTGGGTTGAGACAACCAGGCAGAAAAGCAAATAGTTACAAGGGTCTTGTGTGTGCAGAGGGGAAAAAAACAGGTTACAAGCTAATGCATCCAGGTGCTAGTTTGGCATCAAAATCTGAGAGTCGGCACTCAAGAAACAGTGATGAAAAAGCTGAGAAATTACTGCTGGGAACACTCATATACCAGCAAGCCACAAATGCATATTTTATAAGCTTTGGCAAATGGGGATCAAGGCTCAGCTTCGATGAATTATATATGCTACAAAATTCAGAGCATTTGTCGTGCTAACTAGACTGTTGTTTCATAACATAACACCGGGCCCTCAAGGTACTTCTCTATGGAGAGAGAGATGCTTTATCACCTCTTGAATGAACCCCTGACCCCCTAATACCCCACCTCTCTATATAATAATAAAATTTCCCAGTCTAAACCAGTAAAGGGAGAACACATTCTTCTTAGCAATGCAGGGATGTGCATGGGGATGCAGAGTGCATTCTCCAGAGAACTGCGATCAAGTAGTGAACAGTGTATCTTGCTCCCATCCTTAAACACTCCAATGCCATCATCATCTTCAACCACTTCAGGGTTTGATACTTAGGGTGAAATCCTAAGTATATCTAGAATATAGCTAAAAGTAGAGAGAGAAAACCTGCTACTGGAGTGCAGGCACAGAAATCAGATTTCTTAAAAAAATGTCGCTCGAGGATAAATGAAAGCTGTGTGGCGGGTCCAAGCTAGATGTAGAAATAGTGAATATCCAACGTACATTGAGAAGATCGAAATCTAGGTATCAGTCAGAGCTCTGTATTAACTATTATAGTCACTCCAAATTATCACTTCCCCTTAGAATAAAGATAAAATTGAAATAAAGTTGTTTAACCCCCCCCCCCAAAACAAACCCTAACCAAGGCCAGTTTCTATGCAACACCAGAGCCAGATCTTAACCCAACACACGTACTACTCTGTGTCTAAATGATGTTCACATGTTTAGGTTAAAATCAACCTCAGCATGTGGAGATGCTTGAATCTTTCAGAAAATATCTTTTCCACCCTAAATTAATGCAAGTCCTGGAAGCTCTTCCCCTCTTTAAAGTCCTCCTGTGTTGTTCACCAGCACAAGTGCCTCTCTCCTGGAGATCCCCAGTCTGCCCAGCAATAACAGCTTCTATAATCCCCCCCCCCGTTTTGTCTATTGCCACTTTCACTTACAGCTAATCGTCCTCCCCGGCACACTAGTAGACACGTCTCACCCTCTACACAGAGAAAACCTGGGCTTTGCAATGTGAAACACCCACGTTTGGGTGAAGGCTTTGGACTACTGACCTGATTTTGTCAGTCACCAACTTCAATAGAAGCTTCTGTTCACGACCACCATCAAAAACTGAGAAACTTTTAAAGCTTGACCAAGTGTTGACACAGACTCCACAGAGAAACCTCGATGCTGGAGACCAACCCAATCGTTAAGCTTCAGAAAACCTCATTTTCCTCCAGCTGGATGCCTTTGACTGCTGTGTTTATATGAAGAACATTTGGAAAAAAGGTGGAAAATAGATTTTCTGTTTGGAGTGCTACGTAACCACGTCAGCTGTGGCACTGAGAGGCCAAAAACCTGTCAAAGGTCATGTCAGGGAAGCAGAAACACAAAGATGGCTTTGAAACGTAAGAGTTTCACTCCCTGCAGCCAGCTTTAGACCACATAAACCAGGGAGGGTAACATGGGTTTGATGGCAGTGCTCGAAGTGTAATCCATCTTCCCCAAGGTGTTGTGGTTTTGTTTTTTATTTTTTTCAAAAAACCCCCCAAAACACCTAAATATGTTATTTGGCTGGCAGTTTAAAAAATATTCACAGAACCATCAGCAAAACTCCAAACATAAGCAGCTTTCAAATTACTTTTGTTTCTGTTCTGGACTTTCTGCTTTAAATTTGTTTGGTTTTTGTTTGTTTGTTTTTTTTTTCCCAAGCCTGAAATGACAACAGCAATGCTAACAAAATAGAATTAAAAAAAGATGTTTATTTGTTGAAAACCCCTGCAAAAACAAGCAGGATAATATTAATCTCCTGCATTGAATTCCTTAGGAATTGTAAAACGTTGTTTCCCTGGATTTACTATGTGTTTCACTCCCGTGAATTATCTAAAAATGCTGCTCTTTGAAATAGCAAAAGGGCAAAATTACCATATTGTGGTCCTCTGCTTCTTCATCCTGTGAACCAAAGTCCAGTGGTGGGTCTGAGTTTTGACACTCAAGATGTCTCCATACCACTCCAAACAGCAGCTTAATCAAGTGGGAAATTAAAACATGAGAAAGATGCGTGGCTGACGGGAATCACGGGTTACCTCACGCCTTTGAATGCAATGCCATCATGGAGCACAGGGTGCAGAAAGCGGATGAGGAAGCAGAAACCCAAGAGATGGGTGATGCTGCTGAGCAGCTTGTCCCACGTCTGCCTGCCACCGCACGTGTCGGGATGAGGAAGAGCAGACTGGCCCAAGGTGGATCATCACAGGAGGAATTAGTATGTTATTAGCACACCTCCACCACCCCCAACGCTGTGAACTGGAGCTGGAAACCTGCCAATGACCCTATGGCAACCTGGGGTTGCAAACTCTTATTTCAGATTCAGCTGGCTCTAACTGAGCTGCAATCTTCTGCAGGACATTTTTCTTCTCAATAATGGATTGCAAAGTTATACTTCCTTCTTAAAAAAAAAAGAAAAAAAATAAAATCAAGCTATTTGAATTTGAACTAGGTATTTGAATATATATTTTGAAGTCAAAGTTGTTTTGTAATAGCTATAGGAGGCTGTTGCCTTGGTAAAACCTTGTGGCAAACATTTGATTTGTACTGCACTGATTCACTGGGGCTTCTTTACAGACTGTAACAGTGATGAGAAAACAACATGCTCCCGGGCACGTTTTGGACAGTCTGGGTGTCTTCTCCAATTGTGGTGTCCTCTGCAGTTTAGAGGCTGCTTCTGATTCCTGCACAAGTGTCCCTTGAACAACAATAGTCTAATAAAGGGACTATTTGCATGCAGACACCCGAGTCCGGCGTAGAGAGTAACACGGATCACTCCAAACCGTGGGTTTATCTGTCCTCAACTGAAGCTGTCTTCGCATCCTCCTGAGACAGGAGGTGAGGATCTGATAGCAAAACACGCTACACTTCAAACAGCAAGGAGCAATCAGTATGCTAAAAAATGCCTTTTCCTTAGACTAAAAGAAACACTTGGTGATATACCTCCTAATATCAACATATAATATGTGTTTCTAAGAACTCAGTCACATTGATTTCTCCAGCTGAAAGGAATATAACAGGGTGTACGGGAGCAGTCAAAGGTATATTCAATGATTATTTTGCTGAAGCAAAAGCAAGTACAGCCTATACCTACTCCACTGGGTACACAACAAAATGAATAAAACAGCAGCCCTACACGTCCTCTGCTGTTTCTGAAATGTAAAGATGCGATAAATGTTCCTAATTTGAAGTTCTTTCATTAAATGATTGCTTTAATTTCCCGGTTGTTTCTTTTGGGGTTTGGCGCTACTGTTCCATGAATCTGAATTTCACTGTGTTGTGCAGAGAGTCAGTGGGGAGGGAGCACGCGACACGGGTAAGGATGGAGCTGGGGCTGTTACCCTCCTTCTCTTCCTTTGTCTCAAAACCTCCTCCAATTTCACTGTCCCACAGACATACAAGACATCCATGAACTGAGCTGGAACCCGCCCTCTCCCATATGAGCTGGTGGGTGGTACCCACCAACACTCCTGGGGACCAGGCAAGCAAGACAGGTGATGGAAATAAGGTTATGAAAATGGAAATTGTGGAAAAGAGAAACTCTACATACTCAGTCCAGAGCAAAGGACAATCTCTAAACTGTGAACTGACCAGAGCTCTGACAACTCCTTAGGTTGAACTGCCCGTCCTGAAACACAGCCTGAATTTTCATGAATTCAAGACTTTTGCATTGACCTGTAAATATGACATGACAGTTGTGATCAGTCAGGAGCTTCCTGAAGGTTAACTTCTTGCATAGAAAGAAGCAGCAGCACCAAATCTCTGGCATTTCCATGACCCAGAGCAGCACACAACTGATCAGTTCGGTTTCCTTTTACACCATAAAAGTTAAGGTCTTAACAACCAGAACATCCAACCCTAACACAACCCTCCTCATGGTAAGAAATAGTGGATAAATAGGACCACTTGTAACTCTTGTGAGATACATACTCAAATAAGATTTATTAGGTTTGACACTAAACAAATATGTCTCATCAAAGTCATCCCCTAAACCAAGCAATACTACGAAAAGGGGTGAAGTAGGGATAAACTTCAGTAATACCATCTTCTAGTCATAAAACCCACGACGTTGTCTTTTTTGCTCTGATTTTATCATCTTTCTTCTAGATTCCACTGGACTTCAGCCCAGTGCCATTTTCAGGGATACATAAAAGGCAACACAATAAGGGACCACATTTGGCAAACGTTGGCCCAGGTTCCTGCGTTCAAAAGGGGAGACACATGAACAAGACAGAAGGAGCTTTCCTTTTCCCACTCCTGAGCATCACCCAAGGCAGTGGGCAGCACTGTTATAGGAGGAAATACTTTTTCTGTGCTCTCCACGCCTTTCTGAAATGAACACACTTCTACTGGGGCTTCTTCTCTCTTTTGGACTCCTCAAAAGTCACCAAAGAGTCCTGTGGTAAAAGGAGGCTCTGCTGTCCCCTCCCATATAATCATAAAGATTTGTTCAACTCTTCCTTTACTAGAACCTTCTGATCTAACATGACTAGAAAAATTTCTTGGGCAGGAAGGCAGATCCTGCTGTCACCTTCGAGATTCTTTCCCAGCCCACCCTCAAAACCAACAGTGTTGAGCAAACCTGAGCATGTTGAGGGACTCTTGAATGCCCATGGGACTGGCTGAATAGTAGAAGCTGTCCTGAAGAGATGAAGACTTGTCGAGCTTCAAAGATTTTTATACATCCACCTCTATGACAAAAGGATGTTGCAGAATATCAAGCAGATAATGAGACATCTATAGAGAGTGAGGCAGGATGATTTGGACTGAATGAGTCTATTCAGGTTTGTAATGAAGACCTGAGATACAGTTTGGATTCCTAAACGCACTATGCACTTGTAAGGAAGTGGAGGATCTTTAAAAAAACAAAACCCAAAAAACCCCCAAAAGATGACATTATTTAGTTTAATGCATTATTGCTAAATAAATTTCCGGCCTTAATTTGCTCTAAAAGTAGACACAAAGCATTAGAAAACACATTTAAACTCTCGTTCCATCCCCACTGTTACCGTAATGCAGTCTGACAACCGTTTTTGGAGAGCAATCAGGCTTCTTAAGTTGCAAACAGCATGGGAGGTGACCACCTCTCAGCTCCTTTTTTTCTGCAGTGCTGAGGCAAACATCTGTTTCTCTGTTCCTGCCTGGAGAACAGATTGAGTCGCAAAACACTGTCATCAGCTGGTGCAAGGGCCATCGCTGTCCTGACCCCTGAGCCCAACACTGTCCCCTCTGGCACCCTAGGTCAACGACAACCTCAAGTAGGAGCACCTAGGGCAGAGGTTCAAGAGATGCCCAAGCTGTTGCCTGCAGGCCAACATCCTTTTACAAAGGAAACTAGTAGGAGTATAGTAGAAGCTCAGAAGGGCTAATTTTTGGGGGCACAGCCACTGAAAGCAGGTCATCCACCTGCTACATAGCAAAGATTGACATGAAAACATCAGAGGAGAAAGAGGGGACAAAGTAGATGACTGGGCAGAAAGGGGGACTGAAAATCCTGATGGTCTTGGAGAAAGACCACATGTAAAGATGCTCAAAGGATAAGAACAGGCGAAGGGAAGGATGAGGGGATCAGAAAAGCAAGCCCAGCCCTGCCACCACACATTTATTTGGTATCACGAGAGGCCACCAGAAGAGATCAACTGCAGAAGTGCTGTCAGTGGGGGAGAGCTTCATTTCCTTACGTGCAAAGAAACAGGAAAAGAGAAATAAAAGTAGATTAATGGGCAGGATGATCATCTGAGAAGAAACAGGAATTTCAGAAGTATGAGGAAGGAAGGAGAGGAGGCTGAAAAGGCTGGAAAGTTCAAAGGGACACAGATGGGGATGAAGAAGGTTAAAAGGTCAAGACAAACCTCAAGGACAAAGAGGAAGAACTCAAGGAGAGGTAGTACAAGGATTAAGAGAGCACAGAGGTGGTACAGGTGGGTGCCAGTAGCACACTGGGACAGGTGAAGAGCTGGAGAAGAGCTTTAGAAAAGAGGGTTGCTCAGGAGGATGAGAGAGGAACGGATATGAAAAAAACAGGATTTATTCCCATGAGAGGAGATGATGATAAGAGACATCAAATTAGTTGGATGAAGCTGATAGTGGTATTAGGCCACAGATTAAGCCATCAATGAACTGGTTTAGAAAAAGCAACACTTCGCTTGCTAGCTAAAATAATAACCGCTTCACAGATAATCCATGTGAAATGTGGAGAATTAACTGCACAGTAAGTAATTAGAAAAAGGATACCTAGGCAACAGAATAGAATTGATCTGTTACCCTGACCAAAAATTATTGAACAGTAAAATCAAGTAAAATAAAGTAAAAAATAACCATAAAAAAAAATATCAAGTTGCGTGGGGTTGAAGCTGCCAACTGGGAATTGTAAGTATTAACAAGAGAAAAAAAAGTTTGCATGACCAGTTGCACACATTTAATTTTGAGTGTAAGCTTTTGTAGGACTTAAATCTCTACTTGAACCACCCCTATCCCATGACCTTTCCAGCCTACCCTGAACATTAACACGTTGCTGTGAACCAGATGATTTCAACGGACTGGGAAAGGAAAGGTCCTTTGTTTTTTAAATATAGAGATGGAATCTCCCTCACCAGTATGACAGCATGTCAACTACCACCAGAAACAGTTTCACACTGTGTCACTGCACCATAAAGGGTCTCTCTAATCGCAAGCAACTTAAGTATGTGGGTTTTAATTAAATTTCATTGAAATGCAAGAAAAGTAGCTGGTCTTCCCCCTTCTTTCCTGAATAGCTCTGATTTGTTTTTCTCTTCATAATGGAAGAATGTGTGCGGAACACTAATCTTCCCCTGTAAATCTAAAAACTGGTTCCACAAGTATTAAAATGGCAATCAATTCCTTGCAAAACTGAAACTGGAAGTAAACAATGTAAATCAACATATTTGTTTCATATATTTTTCTTAATTTGCTCCTAATTTTGTATGCTTATTCAGACATGTTATTTGCATTGCCATGAGGATCCAAACTAATTTTCTAATCTATCACAAAGAATTAAAAAAGGCATATTAATTGAATACATTCAGCCACTCTTCAAGTAAACGGTAGTGAAATATATCTGCTTTTTGTGGTCTGAATCTAAGAGGAGACGCTACCTTTCCACCATATGCAAATGCCGTTTAAATTGTCACTAGAAACTGACTGTACTGGCAGCAGAATTGTGAAAAACATTTGGTTTAGCCAGTCTCTACAGAGTCTCACTGAAACAGCTGATTTGCCCAATTCAAACACCTGAAGACACCAGTTACTTCCAGTTTGGCGACTGCTTTAGGGGTCTGTGTATGTGACCACCAGTTCTGACGTAACACGTGAGCCTTACAGCACTAAGCGAATGAAACACTGTCACAGCTTTTACTCCCTTTTTATACTTCTGTGGATTTTGGCTGTCGCTAGAAAAATTCTCCTTTTCCCTCAATTTCTCTCATTAACTGCACAAAGGCAAAAAAAAGGCAGCTATCACCAGCACGCATACAAAGTCAGACTGCACTCCCAGTCTGCCAACAAGCACACTGGATTACAAGGAATTTTGGAAGTGAATGATAAGAGAAAATGTTTGCCTGAAATATATTTATTAAGGCAACAAGTGAACTTTTACTCTAAGTGCGCACTGAAATGGGGACTTTGCTATGAAGTTGTTACAAAGAAAATTATACCCGATGCCTACAACTTATTCCAGGCTTTTGCTCAACTAGTAATGAAACATGAAGCTGTAAGAAAAAAGAAAAAAAATCACATTATGAATGCAGAACATGGTAAAAGTTTAGATCGCTAAAAGATAAAGCCCATGAAGAATTAACCTTGAGACTCTTAACATCTTAACCAATCTCTCATGGAATGATTAGACACAGAATCACAGAATCATATAAATATTTGACTGACTACGTCTATTGTGCTCTTTAAAGCAGCTTTTTCTGAGTCTATCTTAATATCAGTCCTGAAAAGAAAACCTGATCAACGCTGGGAAATGCAATCTAGGTCAGATTTTTGGCACGAGATGCAGCACTGCTAATGGACAGCTGACTATTTCCTTACCGGGCAAGAACAGCACATTGAGTCAGAGATTACTCGGGAGTTTTTCTGAACTCCAAAGCACAAAGGATTGTGTATTTTATGGCTTTCTCTGCGAGGGATTTGGAAAATCACACTTTGGATTTACAGGCAGACAAGCACGGGCTCAAGTCTCACCGCAACAGGGATGGGATCGCCCATCATCACAGTTAATAAACCTCACTCCTACACAGCCAAGAAAAAACTTCACCCCGGTAAAAGAATATAGTGTAAAACTACGTGCTGCTAACAGCCACGTTATTTCCAGGTCTCTCATGGTGGACAGAAATCAGAAGGGATGGGAGGAGGAAAGCACATCTGTTCCACTGATGCCCCGATTTAGGGCATCAGCATTTTCCACTGCAGCAGTGTCATAATTTTTCCCAGCAATGAGCTATTTTTGCACTTGTCTTCTCTCCGAATCACCAATATAGTCAGTTATTTTCATTTTATAGTAATTGTGAGATACTTAGGATATTTTTTTTTTTTTTTTTAAAGCACAAGTGTAATGTTGAATGGAGGAAGGACACCTGAAGGACATGGACATCCAGCAAGAGATCTCTTCTTGCGTTTTTTCCATGACTTTCAGCTGAGAACCAAAGACAGACTTGGTTGATCCCAAGAAGCCTGCAGCCAAGCAGGGGGAGAACCGAGTTTCAGCCCCAACATATGGCTGGCTTTTGGGGGGGATTTCCCCCTTTTTGGGGATACCCAAGCATACAGCAAGCTGTGCTGAGGTCAGGCAACCTCCTGACACCCCAGCTGAGTGCTGGGATGCAACTGGGGGAAATCCAAGGATGAACACTGAAGCAGCCGGTCTGTGCTACGGCCCCCAAGCATATGGTGGCGGGACAGCAGCTAATATTTCATTTCTGATGCTAGGCATCTGCTACCAAAGCTGCCCGCTGCTGATAGGGAATCAAATGACTCGACGAAGGGGATCAAAGTGCTCTTTAGTGCATCTAGCAGGAGGCTTTGGGGAGATGCTAACCTGATCCAATGTGCTCTGACCCTTCAACCTCCCATATGGCGTGTAATGCCAGGGATAACGAGCAATTACCCGTTGCAAAGTTGGGTTTTCATCTTGTCCCCAACACTTCTCTGAGGTCTGACTACAAGTAATCTAATGTAAAAAATGTTTTCAGAAAAAAACAGACGGCTTCTTCACCATCCCTTGTGTTTGCAAAACTTTTTTCTTTTTGGCAAACAGCGGTAGTTTTCCTGCCATGCTGGCAAGTTAGGTCTGAATATTTTTGGTATTTCCACTTGATAGATGCAACGAAGAACTTACCTAAGCTGACTTTCAACAGTGCGAAGAAAACCTGCAATCCCCACCTGGAGTTCTTGGTGGGCACGTACTACAAGATCAGGCTTTGCCTTCAGCTTTCCAAACCCCTCACCAGTGAGGGGGGCACAGCAACCAGGGAAAGGTATCACAGGAGTCAACTGTGTCAGTCCCAACTCCTTCAGCTCTACTGTTCTTAGCCTGTGGGCTATGCCAGCAATTCACGTTGCCTAAATAGCTATTAGGTTGCTTGAAGTTCTACCAGACAGTACATGAGGCTGGACTCCACTCCAAGGTCAGAAAGATCTGGCTAAATACACACTTTGCCATATCCTAAAGCAGTATTGCATTAGGCACAGTCCAAAATGATACATATCTCTATTTCTTTTATATTTTAAATTCTTGCAGAAGTACATTTTTTCTGATCCAAGTACGCATTTTAGAGGCTAATCTCACTGCAGTCATACCTGATTTCTATACATTTTGATCATGAGGTGGTTTTTTTTTTATGAAAATCCACACCTTGATTTCATTCCACACACCCGTTACCAATGCCAACTGGTACGCCACTGGTGCTACCTCCACAATGCAAGCAAGGACCCACTGGGAACCAGTGGGTTATGGAGCTCACCCCAGTCCAATCCTTCCCTTCAAGGTGAAGATGGATCTATTAGGGAGATGCTCCAAAAAAGGTACTGAAGATAGATCTGAGATGGGAATGCTCTACAAAGAGGTTCACCTCCAAGCTGCAGTTGTACAACTTTCGGTGGCCTCCTGTGACAAGGTTTTTAGATTATGAGTTTCATCCCTGTTCTACCATTACGAGGTCTGAAGTTGTATATCCAAGCACTTGTGTAGGACACAAATGCAGTCCTATGCTCTTATTTCCATAATCCCTGAAGATTTCAAATGAAGAGGCAGAAGCTCCAAGCTGTGGTCAGCTCTCTGGAAGCTCTGAAGGTTAGGAACTACATTTTTGATATTCTTACCTTTTTAGGGTCAGAGGAACGATCTGAATCGGCTCAGAACCACACAAAGCCAAGACCAACCTCCCCGTGATCTAACCCAACAACCCACGTGCTGTCAAGCTTCTCCTCCAGAAAGACATCCCATTTCCATGGAAAGGCTGCATGGGAGGAAGATTTAGGTGCTACCAAGCTGCCTGTCCCCAATACAGAGGTAGCCCTGCAATCACCCATCACCGCTTCTGCCCTCACCTCCCCTTGCAAACACGATCCAGCAGACAGGACCTGACCCCTACGGCGGTAAGAAATTCCATTTTGGGAAGTTTCATGGGAAATTCCCTACTAAGAAAGGCACAAAGCCACAATGTATTAGAAATGTAAATAAAAACCCCCTTATCTTAAACAGTGTTTTGGTGCATGGTATGGAAATGAGGCCATTTCAATTTTACCACATCAGTAACTCCATTTCTAATACCTTTCTCCCTTCCTCCAGTGGCTTAGTCTTGTGGTTATCTATTAAGATACCCAATACCTACTATTTCACGGATTAAGGGTGAAATGGCTTTCTGCTATCATAAAGACACTTTTCAATTGCTATTATTACAACTTGGAGATACTGCAAATACCGCACTAATAGCGGGAAACAAGAAGTTAGTTCAAATATATCCCCCAGACCTTAATTGAATGTTTAATAATATACTGGCACAAAAATGAAAGCCACTCAAGTGAGTGTGAGCAAGTTCATTTCCCAAGGAAAACAGACTCCCTGAAAAAAGAAACACCTGCCAGCCAGGATGTATTTTGAGTGTTTAGTGGTGGACTTGGCAGTGCTGGGTTAACGGTTGGAGTCGATGATCTTAAAGGTCTCTTCCAACCTAAACGATTCTATGATTCTAAGCCACCATGGTCTGGTGAGACAAGGAGTAATTCCCCATTTTAATGCCCTTTTTTTTTTTTTTTTTTGTGTGTGTGTGTGTCTAGCACAAAGCTGGGATTTAACGACCGGTTCCATTGCCAGAGGATCTCCTTCAGCTGATGCAGGAAGACCCAAACCTTGATATCCTGGCACCAGCACTGAAAGCTTGGTGGCCACTCCTTGGGTGGCCACAGGTATATTCACGACCACATTTACTCTTCTCTTCATTTTATTCATTTTCCCTAATTAATTCCTCACCTGACGTGCTCAGGAGGCTGCAGTCCGCAAGCCAGGCTAGTTCAAAATGCCAGTAGGTGTCACTGTGGCAATGGCATACGAGAAACCAGCGGAATAAAGTTTGTATCAAAGGGAAAACATCCATCGAGTTAATTAACATTTGTTTTTAATATAATTGCTAATTATATTTTTCTGCTTTTACAGATAAAAAGTGCATTGTCTGCACCTCACAGATAAAAGGAGCTTTATTAGAAACAATTCACTTTTTCTGCTTCAGACCATTCAGGGTTAGAGACTGGCAATCACAAAATATTTTCAAGTGAGCACACGGTTGGATTTTGTTTCTTTGGTTCACTGCCATCAAAATTAGCCTATATATGTATGTATGTAAGGAGTGATATGAGGGTTAAAAAGTTAGGGATTTTTGGAAATGGTTATTAAAATAAACTCACAGGAGATGCTCAGCAGAGCAGAGACGCGCAAGCTTCCCGTGAAGCCAGCGCAGCAGAGCCAAGCCCCCAGCCTCCTTCTTGAGCAACTGCCTCATCGATGAGGAGATCCATCCCGCAGATCGCGAGGTGGCTGAGAGCTCAGGCTGTCAGGAAAGCTCCTTCTGAGATCCGGTATCAAGCCCCAGAGACACTACCCAAACCAGACTGCTAGTCCTGAGCTTAGGTGGCTGATGCGGGAGGAATCGGGACCATTAAAGAGATGTTCATACGCTTTTTTCATAGGTGTGGTTCATTAAAATTATACAGCTTTGTTTTATCTTAAAATCTGTAGTCAAAACGTTACTATTATTATATTTAAAAAGGGAAGCATTTGCTATATAAGTCTATACTCTGCCCATCACGTGGGAGCAAGACGGTGCCATATCTTGCTGCTGATATTCACATCGCTAGAAACAAATGGACTTTTAGAATAGTATTTCTTATCTAATGTCCCATCTAGATTTTTTAATTCAATTTTAAACTTACCCAGATGAAAAGGGACATATCCCATCAGTGTTTTTATCCCAGGGACATTTCCCACATCCCATGGAGGGCAGCAGCCTTGGTCCAGGGCTGTTGGGGAGAGGGGCTCCGAGCCTCGGCCCCATCGGCTGCAGTGGAAACCACCAGATGCACAATTTGACTTATATTTCAATTCGAATTGCATATATTGCACTTGCTGAACATGAGAAGCGAAGGGCAGCTACCAACCTATTGGCCCCGACCTGTTTGCAGGGAAAAACAGCAAATAAAGCGCATAGAAAAGCAGAAGCCACATGCGCTTTGCCTGAATGTATGCTGCAAAGCTGCTTATAACTGGAAATGGTAAACTAATGGGTATGTGAAAATTAAGCACATGGCTGAATCACAGAGGAGAGATTTACTTGGGTCTCCTGAGCTGTATCCTGTGACCTCTATGATGTCCCACATACTATAAAAAAATTCACATCCATCTTGTGTGTTTCTGAAAAAGAGTCTGCAAATCTGCCAGCACAAATGATAGATTACAGATTGACTTAAATCTTTTTTCATATCTACAAAACCCTGGAAAACAGCTAAGATTACCAACAAAAAACAATTTTATGTTTTTTTTTTTTTCTTTCTTTTATAGCTGTGACAGACCATCTGAAGAATCCGCTTACAGACAGTACAAAAATATATCCCAGATAGGTGAGAGCAGGGTTTAATCCAACCCGTCAAAGAGGAAAGGACTTATGCCCCAAAACCTGCAGAACCTGAGAGCGGTGACGGCAAGTGCGGCAGCTTTCTAAATTAGCAGCTTACCACATAAAGATTTAATGTCCACGCAAACCCACTGTCACTGAAATTAATAAAACTAAAATACTAGAATATTTCAGTAGTATTTTTTCTGCTCTGCTGAGAACTGTTCCACAACACTGCCTTCGCCACGTGCCCTGACGGTGACCACATCATAGCTGGAGTGGCTTTTTCTACCCATTGACCTGGCTGAGCAGTGTTTATTAATGAGAGGAGGATGCTTAATGCCGGGAGAGAGTATAATAAGCTGGAAAGGACGATGCTACTCCAGAGGCAGCTTAAAAAGAGACTTTTTTTGAGGACACCAAAAAAATTATTGCAATACAAACACCATACTTGCAAAAGCCAATGCTGGGACCTGAATTTTCATCTTCATTGCTGGGTGCTGTTGAATAGAATCATAAAATCATTTGGGTTGGAAGAGACCTTTAAGATCATCGAGTCCAAGCTTTAACCTAACACTGCCAACTCCACCACTAAACCATGTCCCTAAGCTCCGCATCTACACGTCTTTTCAGTTCCTCCAGGGATGGTGACTCCACCGCCTCCCTGGGCAGCCTGTTGCAGTGCCCAATAACCCTTTTGCTAAGGAAATGTTTCCTAATATCTAATCTAAACCTCCCCTGGCACAACTTGAGGCCATTTCCTCTTGTCCTGTCGCCTGTTACTTGGGAGAAGAGACCTACCTCCACCTCGTTCCAACCTCCTTTCAGGTAGTTGCTGAGAGCGAGAAGGTCTCCCCTCAGCCTCCTTTTCTCCAGGCTGAACACCCCCAGCTCCCTCAGCTGCTCCCCACGGGACTCGTGCTCCAGACCCTGCCCCAGCTTCATTGCCCTTATCTGGACACGCTCCAGCACCTCAAATAGTGCTAATAGACAGGACAGGTAGTATTTGATGCTCCTGAGCAGTCTGCAGCTTCTCTGGCCAGCTCCGCAACAGCATGGCAAAGTACTGTGCTGTCTTAGCAGCTGAGGAAATCTCTCTTTACAACCCCTAACTCCTATTCTTCCGAGTGTCCTTCAGGATTCTTATGGAGATTTACATTAATACCTATATCCACATGCTTCCAATGGCCACAGCAGATGTAATTCTCCAGCTGGGGTGCTTCAACCTAACTTCAGCGGATTTTACAATTTGCACTGGAGAAAAAACAACCCAGATCCTGTGTTTGTCATTTAGAAAATAAGCCCAGAGAAAAGGGAAGCAGTACTTCTGACAGTAAATTAAATAATAATAAACTCCTACTGTCTCCAGAGGAATCTGGCTCCCCGGGGAAAGTTTCCAGAAAAAGATCCCTCTAAGCCACTGGGAGCTTCAGTGTAAATACAAGCTACTTCCTGAGAGATTTTAAAAATCGTTTCATAAAAATCAGTGGAAAAGAGAACATAATTCCCTGACTGTAACACGTACCCAACAGAAGCCCTCTGTGACCGGCAGGCTTGCGTTGCTCATTGGCCGCTCCCACTGCAAACACCCAACAAGTCCCACTGTGAGAGGATGTGAAGCTGTCACCCATGCAGAGTGGGTGGAAGTCAGGGAAATGGCTTTATGTGTGTTCATGACGGGGATTTTATTAGAGAAAAGAGGGGTTTGATGGTAAATGACAAGAAGGAGGGGATGGGGAAGAAGAGGCAATAGAGATTTTGTGAAGAAAGGGCAAGAGAAAGACCCAGCTGACCCACAGGGTGGATGGATGAAACAAGACCTGTCTCAGCAAAGATGCAACGGCAGCAGCTAAGGTTTTAAAAGCCAAGACCTTGGTAGGGAACAGGGACATGAAAGTATTTCGTGCTAAATTGGAGGCACAGCAAACCCTGCCATGCCGATGCCCACAAGGCCTTGTAGGTCCCTTGCAGCCTGGGGATGGGATATGAAGCAGAAAGGGAGCCCAAGGAAGATGAACAAGTCTTAAAGAATTTCAAACCTAACCTTTAACACGTTTTGCCAAGGCTTGTCAAGGTAGAAATATTGCTCTATTTCTAAAGAAAACATTCCTGTGATAAGCCAAACACAAGTGTAATTATTTTAGAGATACACATGAAGAAAGCAAAAAGAGTAACTACTTTCAGCACTAAAGGATCACCCTAGTTGTGCACAAAATTATTCACTTCCAGAGTCTAAGCCACATCTTTGCATACAACAGTTTTAATCATCATCAGTGCCATTAAATAGTCTCTGCCCTGACACTGAGCAGAGGCTGTGATCCACGCCAACCTGCCTAAGCCAAACGGAGAGGTCCTGCCCCACCACCTCTCCCCACTTCTGCTCTGTAACATCAGCCCAAGCCTACATTTGCCTCTGCCATGAGGCAGAGAAGCAACCCCTTGCTTGAGTAGGGGGGTTGTTGAAGGGTGAATCAACCCCTCGTTCCCACCGATGCCAAGGGTTCAAACCAGAGCTGACCGACCACCAGCAAGGAGCTCTAGTAAACTAGGAAAGGAAAAGTGGCATTCAAAGAAGCTTCTCAGCACAAATCCTGCTATTTTTAATCAAAGTCATCTTTTTTGCCTGTTAAATCCAGCCAAGTCTCAAAGTTCCGCAGGGACCCAAACCTTGCACAGGTGAGGGTTGTTTTTTTTTTTTCCTTCCCCCTCCAAGACACACAACATTTCACTCAGAGTCCCGGCCGTATGGATGCTGAACCTTTTCCCTACCTTCATCATGATACCTACTTTTTCAAAAGGAGAGGGATACTGCCATCTCCTCGTACTTCCTAATAATCCCATCTTTATACTAGAGCTTATATCCATATTTTTAGAAAGTTTCCCCTATTTACAAGCTCTCCCATGGTGTTTTTCTAAAGAAGTCTATATGCTCTGTTAGTATAGACAGCTCCAGTGTTTCCTGCATTACACACTCCGGTAGAAAAGCAATACATTGAGAAAAAGGAGCCAATCAGTCAAGGACTTGAATACAGCTTGACTTCTCAGCACCTTTACTTTAACCAGCATCACTATTTTCCTCAACCATGGACATATTAACCAGGTAAATATTTAGCCACGTTTATCTTGGGTATTCATGACTTTCCATTTTCTGTGTGTGTGTGTCCCCGTCCCCCCCCCAACTCTGTTTTTTCATCCCTGTTATCCACACAAAACATTAGTTGGTTGATTTTTGTTTGCAAAGACCCAGTGCTGCCTTGCGTTGCTCAAAGGCGGCTTTCCACCTCGCTCCTGCTGAACAAAAGTAGTGCAGTGGGATGCACCTTGGGTGCCAGATCCCAAACAAACAGAGGAAAAAAAATAGTGCTTTGTATCAGCGTCATCTCATTTAGTTCTTCCAGGTTTCATTCCGGCTAGGACAGAGCAGCCATGGAAACCATCAAAATAATCACATGCATGTTTTTTAGTAAGATGGGCAAGTTAAATGGCTTATTCACTTTGGTTGCAAATTTTGATTTTAACAGACAACTTGTCTTGTCATTCAACTCGCTTTCAAATGAAGTAACAGCCTCAAATCCAAATTAAAGTTTATGTTCTAGTTAGACTGAACCATTCACCTGATGAAATTTTGAGTTTGCTTGCAAGATACTTCATCAGGCAATACTTTTAAAATAATTTATTCGTTTTGTGTACTTGCTAGATCCTTGTCAGTCTTCCTCTGAGCCCATAAGCTCTGCTTGAGCAGAGGGTCTCAATTTAGCAATCCCAAGGGATGCTCCAAGTCACCTCTTCCACCCACAAAGCTTTTCTCCACCTGCATCACTCTCCAACAAGAAGTTCTGCAGATCTATCAACTGCTGTGTGAAGAAACACCTCCTTGATTTCAACCACTGCAGAAGAACAGAGCAATCAGGATGGTCACTGCAATATGCACATGGATGACAGAGCTCCTGACAAGTATCTGCAAGGACCAGGGAGTATTTAACTCCTTTCCTCTCCCGTGATAATTTAAGCATGAGTTTATTTGTAATTGCCTTTAAACAGTCAGTGCCCACTATAAGGAAAATCAAAAGGAAAACTTGCATCGAAGTGATACCTTTTATCCCAATGCAAGTGCTAGAGCAGCTTCCAAAGTAAGCACCGCTGCACAGACACATCATCTACACAGAAATAATCACGCTTCTCTCTTTCTCCTTAGTATCTTTAAAAAATTAGATTTAGGTAAGTCATCTGCATTTTGTACTCTGATAAAAACTGAAAGAGGCACAGATATTTTCCAATTAGATCAGAACTTCTTGATTCACACACTGGAAGAAATTGCTTTTAATTCTTTGAACAGCTGTGATTTGTGGTGGCAAACACGGAATACGTGCACTATGTACACACACGTATCCCATAGGTTTAAAGGCCAGAAATGTTTGTTAATGAGGTAAGAAGAGGATATTATTCTACTCCATTGCCCTAGACATTGCAACCAAGTACTTTATTACACTCTTGCACATGATTTTTCCCAATTGCATTTTATTTTCTAGTGACTTTTTTTTTCAGTAGACCCAAAAAATATTTCCTGAGTACCTGCTAAAACAAAGCCATGTTTTCATGAATGTCATTTGAAAAATTAGTACAAATGAAGTTAAAATTTTGTCCATATACGACTGAATCAATCGTGACTGAATCTGTTTTGTCACCCCCACCCCTCTAACTATATCCCATAGCTCCTTTGGTAAATATACTTCAAAAGAGTCCTACCTTTAATCAGAAGAGATAAATAATAAAATAAAAATAGTATTCCCTAACCAAAATGTTTTACTCTTCCCTGTTTATTTCTAACTCCATCTCAAATCTAGTTCGTGCCTCTAAATCAGATCAATACCTGCTGCTGATCAGCCTTGGTCCAGGCAGAACATTCCATTACCTGCAGGATGGGCCAGCAAAGTATGACATAGACTTTCCTTTACCTAAGAGTGATCCTCAGTCTTATTTAGGCAGAAAAAAATACTAATTTTATCAAAAGCTAATTAATTTTGTTTAGTTTTCCTGTTCTATTCACTGTTGCCACGCAATTCTGCATAAAAGGAGGATTGTATTCAGACTCCATTAATTAAATGGAGGCATCCTAAGAATTTCTGATCCATACTAATTTCACAATGCAGAGCAGGAAGGATGGCGGGCATCTTTGCATGAAGGTTGGCAAAACATGACAGCTCTGCCCAAGCCGGCTTTTGAAACTGAATTATGGAATGATCCGCTCTTCATCAGGAGCTGTGATGGAAGGAGCACCACTAGCAACAGAGATTAATTTTGTGTTTCTTTTTCCATTTGTGCCTTATTCAATTCATTAATTGAGAAAAAACAAAAAAGAGAGTGGAAAAAAAAGAGCAGCAAGCAACCCTCATCACATAAATTCACAGCAGCATTAATGAAATGGCTGCAGACAGGCGCTGTGATCCGTGCTTTCAGCACTTTTGAGATCACACTCCCAAGATGTGCTCTGCACGCAGCCAGCGAGATGTAAGAACACAGATTTCGGGCTTGGCATCATCCGCCTGCGGTATTTAACACATTTCTCTTTGCTCGTACTGCTCAAGTAGTTTGGCAGAGCCATTTGCCTATGACCATATTCGCCTTGGGACCGATGAGGTAGCCAAGTCACAGTCGCCCAAGTTTGGAGGAAGAACGTCACTGGGATTTGGATCCCCATAGCGCATTAAATTAAATTAAAATTTTGAAGTATCAACACTTCTAGTGAAACAATTCCCAAAATGCACAGTGGGAGACATGGGGAATGGCAGTCGCAGACCCCTAAGGCACTCCCAAGCCAAACTGTACCATTAGAGCAAGGAAAACCTAGGGCTCAGTAATGAAGAGGTTTTCATCCCTGATTCAGGGCAATTACTCATATTTATATGATATTTATATTACAAATATTTT
>KL276494.1:9295-20354 GCA_000699545.1 Podiceps cristatus | reverse complement strand
GCCCTGACAGCTCGCCATGCTACTTTCCCAGCAGATGTCAGGGTGGTTGAAGTCCCCCAGCAGGACGAGAGCCTGTAAGTGCGATGCCTCCTGCAGCTGGAGCAAGAAGGCTTCATCAATAGGCTCCCCTTGGTTGGGCAGCCTGTAGTGGACATCAGCCACAAGGTTCCCTTTGTTGCCTTGGTCTCTGATTCTTACCCATAAGCTTTCAACCTGCTCGTGGCTATTCTTCAGGGACAGCTCTGCACACTCTATCTATTTCTTGACATAGAGGGCAATGCCTCTACCCCTCCTTCCTTACCTGTCCCTTCTGAACAGCCTGTAGTCATCGATAGCTACACTCCAGGCATGGAATTCATCTCATCAACTTTCAGTAATGGCAAAATAAAATTTAAAAAAATATATTTTTTTTTGGAACGGTTTGTGCTTTTCCTGGGTCCAAGAAAGCTCCCTTTTAGTGCACAAAAATGAAGTAAAACAGCAAGCCACCCGCTTGTTCAACAGTGGCTTGAAGGTGCCTCTGTGGTGGCTGCTGCTTTGCTTCTCATCCCCGTGGCATGACCCACCCTGTGGGGTCTGGCAGCCCCAGAAGCACCTGGGTTGGTGCCAGGGCCTGTGGGAGAGTGGGACTAAAACGGGCAGATCAGGCACACCAGGGACACACTGGCAAAACCTGAACAGTTAGGGAGTCTGTTGTTTTTGCAGGTTTTTGTTGTTTTGTTTCATTTCATTATTTCATTTCATTTCATTTCATTTCATTTCATTTCATTATTTTTTATTATGTTTTCTTTTGGTTTGTTCTTTATTATTTCTATTTGAAATTTAAAGGGATTTTATCCATTTCCACACTACATGTTTAAAAAGCAAGATAACACCACCAAAAAAGAATGAACAATCATAAACTGTTGCTATGAAATATGTTATTTCCTACATTCACCGTACAGCATTTTCCAGGAAATGAATATTCCTGTGACCTCTTAGTATCTCAACTAAAGTAAGCAAACAAACAAAAAGCCAGAATAGCTTGACAAGAATTTTGTGATTTGTGCCAAACTCAGCTAGTATTAAATTTGCTATTAAGAAGTATAAGCTGCAAATTCCTATTCTTATGAACTTAAGACCATTCTCTGGTCCAGTCTAAATACAACTTTGATTACACTGATTTAGTAGCCTTATGAAATTGCCTGGTTGCTTTCCTGAGTTCCCTCAGCAGGTGAAATTACTTGCTGAGCTGCACAAAATCATGCTGGGAAATAGCTGTGCTATGTAGATCTTGCCAGTATTTATTTAATGTTATGTTACTGCTTGAAAATGAAAAGCAGTAATATTTAAAATGTAGCCAATGTGATGATGACCTATAAAAGCAAAAGAAAAGGCTGGGTAACAAATGAAACTATAACTTACATGCTGGTTTTGATGTCGCTGTTTCTACCCCTACAGCAGCAGCTCCCTTTGTGGTTTTGTAAACCACAAAGAGTATGTTAGTTTTATATTCCTTTCTCTGAGTAATAGGTCTCTCTCTAACCACTGGCATGTTTTCTCATTAAAGCCTATGTACTCTGAACTGCCGAAGGTAGTGTTTTTGAATTACGGAGGAAGGAGATCTCTGAGAATATTCAGGTATCAGCCATTATAACTACATCTGGAGGTTACACGAAAGTTCTCAGAGGATTAATAGGATTCCTTTTTGCTGTAAAGATAAGTATATGAAGTTCATGTTCACTGAAATGTTACCTGGATAGTAACGGACATTTAAATGTTCTGTAATGATTTGAAGCTGTTTTAGCCTTTGTGCATTCACTTCAAAACTGGCACTGATAGCAAGTACAATATTTTGTTAGTGTTGGTACTGTGCAACTATTAAGTGGTGAAAGTGCAGACAAAAGGTCTACAAGAAGTCTGCGGTGTGAAAGAGCAGGCTTCAGGCACTCGTCAGGTGTCTGGAGTACAGTGCCACCTGCACTTTAAGAAGCCTGGTTCGAGAGAGCTGTAAATCCCACTTCTGCTGGAAAGAAGCAGCATTACTTCTTTGAACTGGGGGCACTGCATTCTTCTTCACACCTTCCTCTGCCTGAGAAACTGGCTGCCCCTTCCTCCAGAAGCTGCTGCTGGTGCTGCCAGGGCCGCGACCGCAACCCCTACCATGGGAGCTGAGCACAAGCTAACAGTTCAAATATGTGCCGCAGATCCCAGAAGTATGCGTGACTTCTTCTGACCCTCGTATTTTCACAGGTACACTCTTATCAATATCCAAATGAGCTTGTTGGAACCCAACTTGGGTATGTGGATAAAACCTGAAGTCATTGCTCTGGCTTTGTCACCTATAACCAAAGTAACTTCTGAGTAACTGGGTCTAAAGAATGGTACAAACGCCTGCCTGCCTGCCTTCTGTATGTCCCCAAGGACTGAAGCTTGTTATGTACTGTTTGTGCCAAGCTAGCAAATTCAAGCCCAGCATGTATGGTGAGAATATCCTTGCTCTGAAGTGCTTAGAAAGAGAAGCAGAGTCAGAAAGGTGAAGTCTTACTCAGTGTCAGAGGTGCTGAGGGCAGCTAACTCTCTTCCCACGCCAGCATCACTGCCCAATGAACATGGACTCTGCTGAATTTCCTGAGTGTGGTCCAACATCCCTGAGCTTGATAAGGAATGAATGCTACTTGTGAGTAAACCATGAAGGAAGTTTTCAGTTTAGACCTAAGATTTCTCTAGCACATCATCCTTTCCATTTTCTTCCAAAGAACAATGGAATAGCTAAGGCTGGAAGGGACCTCTGGAGATCACATAGTTCAACTCCCTGGTCAAAGCAGGATCAACAAGAAAATGGAATTTTCTCTGTTTCACTTTATGCCAACTGACTCTTATAGACACCTTTACAGCTCCATCTTCTTTACTCCCCTCCCACCCCTCACCCCTGCCCCTCAGGTATTTAGACACATTTTTAAGATCCCCCTGGAGCCTTCTCTTCTCCAGGCTGAACAATCCCAGCTCTATCAACCTCTTCCCATATGCCAGATGCTCCAGTCCCATTATCTTCATGACCCTTCACTGGACTCACTCCTGTATGTCTGTGTCTGTCATACCAGGGAGCCCAGCACTGGACTCAGCACTCGATGTCTTACCAGTGCTGAGTAGAGAAGCAGGATCAGTTCTCTCAGCTACAATCTCAACACTCTTCCTAACATAGCTAAGGAGTCTGTTGGCTTTGTTTGCCATGAGGATTCATTGCTGACTCAGGGTCACTCGTTGCTCACCAGGGCCTGGAGGACCTTTTCTGCCAAAGCATTTCCCTTTGCTGAACTTCATGAGATTCTTGTTGGCCCATTTCTCCACCCTGTTCAGGTCCCTCTGAATGGCAGTATAGCCATCTTTGTGTATCAGCCGGTCCTCCCAGCTTTGTGTCATCTGTAAACTTGTTGAGGGTGCTCTCACATCATCGAGGTCATTAATGTAGATGCTAAACAATATTGACCCCAGTTTTACTCCAGGGGTACTCCATCCCAGCCAAAACGAGTACACTGGCCTCCAACCTGACATTGTACTGCCGATCACAACCCTCTGAGCCTGACAGTTCAGCTAGTTTTCAATTGACCTCACTGGCTGCTTATCTAGTCTGCACTTTATCCCTTCATTTATGAGGATATCCCAAGACATTGTTTAAAGTTATGCTAAAGGTGAGTCGAATAATACCCACTGCTCTCCCCTCATTCACCAAGCAAGTCATCGTAGGAGGTTGTCAGGTTAGTCAGGCATGATTTCCCCTTCATAAATTCATGCTGACTACTTGCAAGTACCTTGTACTTCATGTGTTTGACAATTGGTTCCAGGATTATTTGCTCCATCACCCCCTAGGGCCTGAAAAAAAGGCTGAACAGCCTGTAGTTCTCTGGATCCTCCTCCCTGCCCTACTTGAAGATAGAAGTGGCATTTGCTTTCATCCAGTCCTCAGCATCCTCCCCTGATCACCATCCCCTTGGATAATCAAGAGTGGCCTTGCAAGAACATCAGCCAGCTCCCTCAGCACTCAGGAATGCTGAAGAATGGGCAGAACAGCCCACTCACCAGTTTAATATTTTTTTTTCCTTTCAGTTCAATCTTCATAAGTCCAGATTTCTCCTGAAATTTTCTTATTTACCAGAAGAGCTACCTCAGAAACGGATAAAAGTGGAGGAGTAGGCCAAGGCCATTGCCACTGCCAGTTGCTTTTTATTCATTTTCAATTGTCAGACTTGGTTCAGGTAAACATTTGTTGTCTCTGGCAGAGAGGGATGACATGTTCATTAGAAAATGAGCAAAAATGAATTGGAATCAAACATTTAGCTGTCCAAAACACTTCTTAGGTTGCACCTTGCAGACAACAAGAAAAGATGATGCTAATAATTTGACAGTATGAAGCAAGATACTTTCCATGCATTTAGTTAAGGATACAAGTATTGGGTTTTGATGTGAAACTTTTAATCAAAAACTCTTTTTATAACACAATTATTTTTTTGCTTTCAGGTCAGCAATACCTTCTGAGACTAAAATAGAAGACACTCTATCCTATCAGTGATATCCCTAAATTCTAAGTTTCTTCCTGAAAAGCTAAATACAAGGTACCACTGTCCATCTGTTCCAGATCTATCCTTCTTTCTTTGTTTCTTTCTAGCAAAGCAGGTCTTTCTTCATAGCAGTTTTGCTAAGTTATTCCTTAGCTGCTTCTGACCAACATATTAAGCAGACTCAGCAGGATAGAAAATGACAGTGTGCAGGGTGGCTTAATAAAATGGTTAAGGCTTCAGCTATAGCCTTGCTTCTGCATTCCCATCCTGTAATCTTCTGTTAAACATCACAAAGCATCCTGATCAGCCAGGTTCTTTTCCCAGAGTTGCTTTCTGTCATTTCAGGACTTTGGGGGCAAACAAGCTATATTGGTATATACACATATACACATACATAAAATGTATTTCTTCTCTTATAACTAAGCAATTTAAATTATAACATGGTGAATACTGGGGGTTGCAAGTCTCATTTTCCAAGTCCTATAAACTATTTCTGTTGTGATATGCCTCCATCTATATAAATGTCATTGACTGACAGTAGAAAATATGGTGGAAAATATTGGCTGTATCATGCAAGGGCACTGTTCTAGATAGTTGGAGTTTAAGCTATGGCACTTCCTTCAAGCTTTTAAAACTACAGCTCTCTGGTTGTGACACTAGTCCATGGAAATATGCAGACATGCAGCCTTTTCTTACAAATCAACTCACAGCACACCCCGACTACTGTGCAGTTTAAGTCTTGCAAGGAGAGTAGATCCTAGTTCTCTTTCCAAAGCAAACAACTGAGGAGATTCATAGATATGCCATTATTCTGTGATTTTGAAGACAAGTGCAAATAATGTTGACATAACGAAAAGGCTGTTATCTTTAGCCTGCAGTCTTGGGTACAGTCAGTTATCACCATCTGCTGTCTAAGTATTAAAGTTCTTATGGATGGAATATTTGAAGAGAGTATCTGGCATAGGAAGGATGCAACAGCAATTATGACAATAATAATAATAATATAACAATAAATGTCAGGAGAAAATGTATTCATGTGGAAGCTGAAACTTTGTCATGTATAAGAACCTCTCTCCCCGTAAAGAGATGAAATTGTGAGGGGCTGGAGATTTCCAAATACTTTTCTTTACAGTGGATTTTCTATTTATGTGCTAAGAAGAATGCTTTTATTCCCTTTATATGATTTTTCCAATGTATTTGTCAAGGCATTTGGGATGATTTTTTTTTTTGGTAGCATTTCTGGTCTTTTAAAACAAAAGTAAAGGAGGTAAAAGAAGGAAAGGTCAAGGATTTCATATCCCTAGTAGGGAAGATATATTCTGCTTGGGGTAAAACTCTGTGAAATCAGCTGTCAGAATTTACCTTCTCTCCAGCTGCAGCATTGCAAGAGTGTGAAGAAAGTTGAGTGCTTGCTGATGGTTTCCTTAGATTCCTCTGCACCTAAACATACTCACAATACCAGAGGCTTCCATCACTGCAGGAGCTGACAGAATTTAGTGACAATCCAGAGAAATGCCTTCTGAACGTCTGTTCTGAGAATTACAAGTGCTTAACAACACAATGCAGCAAATCAAAGAGGTTAGTTCTTCATAGATCCAGAAGCTGGCTTGCAGTTAGTGTCTCTATCCCTTTCACTTTAAATCTGACATTATTGCTATAAAGATGCAGACCAGGCTTTTCAAGGATTGTAAGTTTCCTTCAAATTTCCATGACCAAGGAAGAGAACTGCATTGTTTATTTACTATGTCATTGGGGGCTTAAAAGGCTAAATACAAGTTTATCACTTGTATTTTCTCAGTAGATTTTTTGCTTCGACTTCAGTGACCCATTTTAGCTGCAGAAGAAGGTCACTGTTGCTAATTTAATCTCATTCATTGGTTTCAGTGACAGAATTTAATTATTTCAGCCTAGTTCATAGTGGGAAAGCAGCTGCACTACTTAAAACACTGTAAAGAAAACCAGTAAATCCTCACCTTGTCTCAGCAAAAAGACCAGGAATAGAACAGTTAAATTTATGGTCTGTAATCTCAACTCCCAAAAAAATGGGTATTAACTTAATAAATGGGAAATTTCAGCTGACTAACAACCTTGCAATTGTTCTTTATGTTTGAGCCAACTCTCACTAATAACAATGGAAACTTTCCTAAAAATTGAGGAAGATGTTATATTGAGCACAGTAAGTATAGAGAAGAAGGAATTTCTTGAAACAGGCTCCACAGACTTTGAGATAAGGCTTGCAATGCTTTTTAGAGGCAAACATGATTTCACTCAGCGCAGAAGGGATAGCACACAGAGGCTGGTGGGCCAGTGATAAACGTGTGGGTTTAGCTGGATAAGACATTACTGAACAGAAAGGTCCGGCCTATTCATTACTCTAGGATAACTAGTAAAATGACAGGAAATCCAAACGAGGTGCTAAGTCTTCTTCCATGTAAGCATGAAAATAGCATGCTACAAAAAAAAAAAAAAAAAAAAAAAAAAAATCCAAACGAGGTGCTAAGTCTTCTTCCATGGAGAAGTAAAGAAAAAAAAAGACAAAAAAAAAAAAAAAAAAAAAAAAAAAAAAAAAAACCCTGCCATAAGAAAATGGGGCAGACGTTCCTGGCTAGAGGGACTAGCTTGTCAGCCTGGTCAAATTTACCAGTTTCAGCCCAGGACCAAATGAAATAAAATGTTCCCCTGTACAGGTGTCTGCCTTAATAAACTCTTCTTTTACGGGCTTCTGTGTTTTTTGGCAGAAAAAAGGATGATAAAAGCTGTGTACTGGAACACTTCTGCAGGAATTCCGTCTTGTTCAAAGGCAGAGTTCTCCATGCAAAGTCTAGAGCGGTCTCTTTTTATGATGTTACTCCTCACTTTATGTTTGTCTGGCTCATGAAACAGGATAGTGATCATAAACTTGAGGTCTCATGATTCTTTTAATAAACTTAAATTTGATTTTCTGTGTGTCTGTCTACCTTTTCTGTTTTCTATTTTCTTATTGTTTGGTAAGATGAAAACTATCTGGGAGTGTTTAAGGAAATTAGGAGAAGAGTTTTATTTTTAACTTCTGCTTTTAAAAACCTCTGGATTTATATTCTGAACAATTTTTTTCTTTGCTTTCTTTGGCAAAAGTACTTCTCCAGCTGTGAGACGTAGTCCAAATATAATTAGACTATTTTATTTGGTAAAATCTAGTTTATTAAGAAAGTCAGATATTACATATTATTTGGATATCTCAAATATTACGGAAGTGATAATTAATAAGTGAAAAACTGTAGAAAGTGTGAGAAAAATAGTAAAGAGGAATATATATATATAAATATATAAATACATCAATCATGATGCAACCTGTTCTTTAACAAACTATTTCTTTTGTGACAGAAAAACTCTCTACAGCTAGATTTGGCATGGTACTTGGACAGAGGAGAATATTGACTTACTTTTTTACATATGAATGAATGATATTGTCTCATCATTAAGATGGTAATATATTTTGAAAATCCAATCTCATAAGTGGCTTGCCTAAATTGTCAGATTTTGTATTTACTGGTAACTTCCCCCCCCCGAAAAATCTTATTTAGGATTTCTGAATAACATCAAACATATTAAAATAGAGTGACAGTCCTTAATTCTCTAACTGCATTCTTATTGAAAATCTTTGCTAAAGCTTCTCTCGTATTCTCTAAACATCCTCTTGCATTTTTGTCCAAACTAAATATATAGAGAGTAACTCTTCACATATGAAGGAGGGTAAGACTGATAACTTTGTGAGAATACGTTTGATCCAAACTCTGAGGAAATACATAGACTATGTATAATTCAGATATTTTTATTTTCCAGATTTTACAAAATCTGTGTAAAATAATACTTGTTTACAGCTTTACTGAACCAAAACCTATAGGCATATCATGGATTGCTATAAGGTTCAGAGAAGATGAGGATGAAAAGGAGCTCTTTATCCATCCAGCATGCCTTTAAATATCAGTGTATACTAGCTACTATAGCACACTATCTAGTGACTTGTCCAATCTGTTAATTTAATAGATTGCAAGACTCCTCCTTACCTGAAATACCATAAAAATATTTAGTGATTTTACCATTTATTTTGAAGTGCCAAACCTTCAAGAGATGATTAACTTTACAAAGCTTCAGCATCAGCTTTCATATTGCTGAGGAAGGGAAAGGAGGTCTGTGGTGCTCATGTGAAAGCCAAGTCATGCTTCCCTCCCCCTTTTCCCTGCTTTGCTCTCAACTCTGAATGCACCAGTAGGATGAAAGAAGAATGGAGCATCTTGCTGATGCAATTAACTCTACGCTTGACAACATAGTCTTTAAGAACAGCATTTATTTAAATCAAAACTCTATATGAAAAGAAAGATATTCAACTCGGTCTCATGTTGCTGATAAGCTTATAGTGAAGACACTGTTTTGGATTTGTAGAGATGAGTTGTTGCTATTACAGAAAAGACACATTATAAGATATCCTTATTGGAAGGATGCATTGCAAATGAAATTGTATGATAAGAAAACCACAGATCATAACAAAGTTTCTGGAAAGTAGTTTCCAAGCGATTCCAAGACTACTTTTAGAGAAGTCTGTAACTCTGAAAACTAGAAAAGTCATAATAAGGAGGGAAATAATTTAAGGATATATTTGTAAAAGTATTAATACATTTACTGTCTTTCATACCTTGAACATAATTTCTCAGTTTCCAGTTCCCCAGGAGCTGTTCTTTTATTAACATCATAGAAGTTCTGTTCATAATTTGTTGTAAAATATTTGACAACATATTAAAATTCATAGGGTACCTACCTTTTCACTCATGGGGAAAACTGTTTTCTTTTATCTTAGATGTTTTGACATAACAAATAATTCAGCTGCTTTTACATGAGAATGCTAAATGTTCTGTAAACAGTAATTACAGGGTGGGCAATGTATGTTCATGCTATTCACAAAACATACTAATAGGCCAATACGTACAGTTTGGGTTTTGATTAACTATATTTGTCTTCTGGACTAGTTATCATCAGTTGCTTGAGATGAGTTTAAACTGTCAATACAGCCATTCACACAACAAAAAAGATTCTTTGTTTCATCTGTAATTTCCAAGTGTAGCTTCTTATGGCACGATGTCTGTGTCATTGGAATAGAGTTTTAAACAGCTTTGGTTATCTTCAAAGCGATGCATGTGTAGCCTGGAGTACAGTTACATGTGGAACAGGGACATAATCTCACAGTCTCAAAAATGGGTGAGCACTTTCATGACTGCCACTGAATAAAGTGAATTTCTGTTCATCCATTCTTGAAATTTGAAGGGCTTCTTCAAATACATCAGTAGCAAATGGAAGACTAGGGAAAATGTGGTCCTCTGCTGAATGGGGTGGGTGCCCTGGTGCCAAAGGATATGGAGAAGGCAGAATTACTGAATGCCTTCTTTGCTTCAGTCTTTACTACTAAGGCTGGCTGTCAGGAACCCCAGACCCTGGTGGTAAGAGAGGAAGTCTGGAAAAAGGATGGCTTTCCTTTGGTCGAGGAGGATTGGGTTAAAGACCAGTTAAGCAAATTGGACACCCACAAATCTATAGGCCCTGATGGGATGCACCCATGAGTGCTGAGGGAGCTGGCAGATGTCATTGTCAAGCCACTTTATCATCTTTGAAAGGTCATGGAGAACAGAAGTGCCTGAGGACTGAAGGAAAGCCAATGTCACTCCAGTCTTCATGAAGGGCAAGAAGGAGGACCTGGGAAACTACAGGCCGGTCAGCTTAGCCTCCATCCCTGGAAAGGTGATGGTGCAGCTCACTCTGGAGGTCATCTCTAAGCATGTAGAAGAAGAGAAGGTGATCAGGAGTAGTCAGCATGGATTCACCAAGGGGAAATCATACTTGACCAACCTGATAGCCTTCTATGTTCCCGTAGCATTGAAGGAAACCAAATGTCACTCCAGTCTTCATGAAGGGTAAGAAGGAGGACCTGGGAAACTACAGGCCGGTCAGCTTAGCCTCCATCCCTGGAAAGGTGATGGTGGAGCTCACTCTGGAGGTCATCTCTAAGCATGTAGAAGAAGAGAAGGTGATCAGGAGTAGTCAGCATGGATTCACCAAGGGGAAATCATACTTGACCAACCTGATAGCCTTCTATGACTGGGTGGATGAGGGGAGAGTGGTGGATTCTGTCTACCTTGACTTCAGCAAGGCTTTTGACACTGTCTCCCATAACATCCTCGTAGGTAAGTCCTGTTCAATTTATTCACCAATGATCTGGCTAAAGGGACAGAGTGTTCCCCCAGCAAGTTTGCTGATGATACGGAACTGGGAGGACTGGCTGATACCCCAGAGGCTGTGCTGCCATTCAGTGAGACCTGGACAGGCTGGAGTGTTGTGCAGAGAGGAACCTCATGAGGTTCAACAAGGGCAAGTGCAGGGTCCTGCCCCTGGGGAGGAATAACCCCACACACCGGTACAGGTTAGGGGCTGACCTGCTGGAAAGCAGCTCTGTGGAGAAGGATCTGGGAGTCCTGGCAGATGACAAACTAACC
>KL276493.1:12080-55016 GCA_000699545.1 Podiceps cristatus | reverse complement strand
GTTTGATCCAGGAGAGTGTACACCCTTCCAGACCATGGGCAAACAAGTGTTTTCATGAGAATGCTGTTGGGAACAGTATTGAAGGCTTTACTGAAGTCCAGGTAAATAACATCTGCAGCCTTTCCCTCAACTACCAAGCAAGTCACCTTGTCATAGGAGATCAGGTTCATTAAGCAGGACATGCCCTTCATGAATCCACATTGACTGGGCCTGATCATCTGGTTGACCTGTAAATTTTATGTAATGGCACCCAAGGTGATTTGTTCCATGATCTTCCCCGGCACCGAGGTCAGACTGACAGGTCTGTAGTTCCTTTCCCCAGATCCTCCTTCCAGCCCTTCTTGTAGATGGGCGTTGCATTTGCCACCCTCCCCGGTTAGCCAGGACTGCTGAAAAAATATGAGAAGTGGCTTGGTGGTCACATCTGCCAGTTCCTTCAGCACTCTCGGGAGTAACTCATTGGCCCCATAGACTTGTGTCTGTCTAGGTGGTGCCGCTGGTCAATGACCATTTCCTCTTGGATTATGGTGACCTTATTCTGTTCCCCATCCCTGTCTTCCAGCTCAAGGGGCTGAGTACCCAGCAGACAACTAGTCCTGCAATTAAAGTCTGAGGCAAAGAAGTCAGGGTGCCATGGTTCTGCCTCTTGGTTTCGCTAATGCCCTTGGCTTTGAAGCAGCCTGAGATACCGTGATACACCATCATTTACAAGAGGAAAGGGGGTTTTTGTGCTCTAAGGAAGTAATTCTCCCTCTCATTATTAATTTTGCAATGTACTATACACTCGCTTGCAGGTGTTAGTAAAGATAATTTTTGTGCCAATTAAAGCTCTGCCTTGGCACAGAGATCATATAGCTTTGCAAGTTGCTTTTCTCCTGCCTGGAGAACATATGTTTCCCTCCTATTTCCACACCTCAGCTTTGGGGACAGCATTGTGCTAAACAGTGGCATGACCTGTCTTCCTGAGCTGCTCCATATCATTTTAAACAGAAGCTACTGGAGACACATCTGAGATAACCATTGTCCCTGATTACCCAGCCTTGCACCGCTGATGTGGTGAACCTGCCCTTTCTACCGTGTATGCCAGTGGCCCCAGTGTGGTCCCATGGCCTTTGCATGGGACCCCTCCTTGCTACCATAACACCCCTTGCGTTGGGCACCTTCTTCAGGCTGCCCAGGGAAGTGGTGGAGTCACCACCCCTGGAGGTGTTCAAAAAACACATAGATGTGGCACTTCGGGACATGGTTTAGTAGGCATGGTGGTGGTGTTGGGTTGACGGTTGGACTTCATGACCTTAGATGTCTTTTCCAACCTTAATGATTCTGTGATTCTATGACTCTATGATTCATGGCTGCACACACACTGTGACCGCGACGCCCCTGGCACCTTGCAGACTAGCCCCGTGCCAGCTAGCTAGCAGCCAGTGCTGATGGCGGGACAGCAAACCCCTGCAAGGCCCTGCTTACTTGCTTCTTCAGCTGAAGAGAAAACCAATGTCTGTGGGAAGTTCTGTAAAAGTTTCCTGAAAATATGACTTTATGCATCTTACATTTTGCCTTTGCTGCTGGCCATTGCGCAGCTTTAGCAGGACTCACATCCATGGCAGGGCTCTCCCATGGAGCAATGCTGAGGAGAACACATCCCAACCCGCCTCCACTGCAGCTTTCTCCTTCCGACGTGCCCTTGCTGCCCTGATCACCTACCCACTGCATGACTCTAACTGCATCAGCCTGCCTGTATTTATTGATGGGATGATCACAGAAGTTGTCGGTGTTTCCTCTACATCTGCTCCTCCCTCCTAGCTAAATGTTTGGGGAAAAATGGAAAAGAATGATGGAAGGTTTTTACTCCGATTTGAGCTCCAGGTTACATTTTCTGCTGGTAGGTATCCCACTGCACCCAGGAAAGAAAATCTCTCACCTCTTTTCTTAGCGCACAGAAGCGAAGCAATGCAGGAGGCGTTTAAGCATAACGCTAACTGTAATAGGCAGCCACAACAGCACACAGCAAGGCAGTGGTAGCTTGTGCGCTCACAGGTTGTGTGCCAGTTCCTGGGCACCCCTTAGGAGTGCACTAGCAGCAAATTTCAGATGCAGATGTGCATTGAAGATTTTAAATTAAATTCATATGCAATTCAACTAATGCCTTGGTGAGACGGCTTACCCAGCAAATGTTTTGATAGGGCATGAAGTCTTGTGGTTCATGTTAGATGAACACTTGAGGAGGTCCAATGCCATAGACATGGCAAGTTTGCGGATGACACCAAGCTGAGTGGCGTGTCTGACACGCCTGAGGGACAGGATGCCATCCTGAGGGACCTGGACAGGCTCGAGAGGTGGGCCCGGGTGAACCTCATGAGGTTCAACAAGGAAAATGCAAGGTCCTGCACCTGGGTCAGGGCAACCCCTGGTATCAATACAGAGTGGGGGATAAAGGGACTGACAGCAGCCCTGCTGAGAGGGACATGGGGGTGCTGGTGGATGAAAAGCTGGACATGAGCCGGCAATGTGCGCTGGCAGCCCAGAAGGCCAACTGTACCCTGGGCTGCATCAAGAGCAGCGTGGCCAGCAGGTCGAGGGAGGGGATTCTGCCCCTCTGCCCCGCTCTGGTGAGACCCACCTGGAGTCCTGTGTCCTGCTCTGGGGCCTCAGCACAGGAGAGACATGGAGCTGTTGGAGTGGGGCCAGAGGAGGGACACAAAGATGATCTGAGGGCTGGAGCAGCTCTGCTGTGAGGACAGGCTGAGAGAGAAGAGAAGGCTGCGGGGAGACCTGATTGCGGCCTGTCAGTACTTAAAGGGGGCCTATAGGAAAGATGGGGAAAAACTTTTCAGTAGGGACAGTGGTGATAGGACAAGGGGTAATGGTTTTAAGCTGAAACAGGTTTAGGCTGGATATAAGGAAGAAATTCTTTACAATGAGGGTGGTGAAGCTCTGGAACGGGTTGCCCAGAGAGGTGGTAGAAGCCCCATCCCTGGAAACATTCAAGGTCAGGCTGGACGGGGCTCTGAGCAGCCTCGTCTGGTTGCAGATGTCCCTGCTCACTGCAGGGGGTTTGGACTAGACGGCCTTGAAACGTCCCTTCCAACACAAACCATTCTATGATTTTAGTGTAACCAGTAATGTTAAGCAAAGATACGGGCATGTAACTGAATGTGGCTGAACTACAACTGGACAAGTCGCTGCACACAGGTGGGTACGGTACATGTGCGTGCAGCCAGTGTGACACAGCAGCTGCTCAGCTCCACACCGCATCAGCTCAAAGTGCCCATTAAGGAGGGACACCAGGGGCTCACTGCAGCCAAAGGGAAACTTCATGCTGCTTTCAATGGATGCCATGCACCGTCCTGTGTGTTTTCTTCCCTCTCCCTCTTACTGTAAAAATTGTTATGAAAAAAGCAACCCGAGGGACTGTTTTTCATGCTAAAGCACAGAAAAAAAAGCTGCACTTTCAAGTATTTCTCAAAATGATTAACTATCCATCAACAAATACCATCTGTAACGGTATTTCTCATCTAACCATAGCTTGTAACTAAATGTATGTAGATGCTTACAGCCAGGCAAAGAAAATCCAGAAACGGAAAGCAGGCATCATAAAAAGCAGGTGCCGCAGTTCAAATTATTGAGCATAATTTCTGTGTCCAAGAAATTAAATATACATTTATTTTGTGGCATAGGATTTCTGACATCCTTAGCTATTTGTTTCTTCATCTTTAGGAGCTCAATTTTGAAAACGATGTCACTCCTGAATTTTCCTGGGAATTGAAATGCAAATATAAGCTGCATTCCAGCTGATATGCAAATACCTCAATCTTTGGAGACAGAGAAAATGAAATGATGTTGCTAACTCAGTCTTCTATTGCAACTTCTGTGCACATCATATACAAGCAAATGTCGTTAGTTTCCCAAAAAGTCATGCTTCCACAAACAAAATAAAGCAGTTTTTCGGTCAGTACTACAAGGTTAATGAAAGGTCCCTTGTCATACAATGATGCTAGAAATTTCTTGTCACTGTGGTATTTAAATACTCTACAAAGAAAAAAAAATAAACTTGTACCAGAAAGATGATCAATCTGCTAATTGTGTGTGTGTGTGCATGCAGACAGCCAATGTAAAGTAACGCTAGCCCTCTAGTGTTAGAAATGAATTTAAATTTGTCATAGTTCTGCAATAACTTAGTAGAAGGCTCAGAATGGCCTTTCTTTGACATTTCTGACTGTCCAGCTCTGGAGGAACATAACGTTTGTTTACAACTGTGTATGACTGAGCACGTATTAAAATCAAACACCATAGCTAGATTGGCTCAGAAAAACAGTCTTACGGATCGTACCAAGACCTTTTTCTACTGAAAAGCACTGATGTGCTTGAAGGAAGAAAGGGTTTATGACAGCAATCCAAGCTCAGGCTGACTGTGTTTAAAAGTGAAGTAAGAGGGAGCTGGGTGCCCTGGCTCTGAGGGCACATGGCAGGAGCTGTGTGGTCATGCTGCACGGGGCGAGACCCTCTGCAGAAGCCCTGTCATGTCCACAGCACATACCTGGGTCCTGTTTGGTGCTTATATGGGCCTAGCAAATAATCATCATATTTTTTGTGTGTTTTGTTCAGCTTAATCGTCTGGAAGATGGCAAGGGATGTGTCACATCGCCCATTGCGTGAAACTAAGAGGATGTCCCGCATGGTCTGCGGCATGGCAGGGGGGTTGTGGGGATGCTCGGGGCTACAAAGCTGCTCATATCGTATCTGAGGGCTGCACAAGGTGGAAGGAGCTGTACCTGGCACAGTCTCATCCGAAATGTCCCTGGGAGGGGGGGATTCCTCATGTAAATTACCCCAAACTGCCCAGCAATGTTTTGGGGCAGCGTGGCTGGAGTGGCCCACAGCAGAGCCGGGGCTGGGCTAGCAGCAGGTGGTGTGGCCGCTCAGGGCACTGGGTGCGAGCCGCTCCTGAGATGGCTTTTACGTAGCACCTCACAGAGATCATAAGAAAGGCCTCCTCTATGCAAAGGACCTACAACCATATAATTAAAGGTGTGGTTTTAAAACCAATTAAGACAGCTGATGTGTAGACCTGTGGGAGTACTCTCACCATTAGAGTAAAACCAAGGTTATTTGGGTTTTAACACAGATCAATAGAAAAAAATCTTTAAACTGAAATAGGCATTACCACAGATACTCAAACTGATTTAGAGAAATCAGTTTGCACCAACAGGTTAAATTTTAACTGGTGCAACTTCCTCATGTAGATAAGCCCTTACAGATACACGCTGAATTGAGGTATGCAAATAAAATTGAAATACATCTATAGGCCAAGGTCAAAGAAATGTTCTTGCTGTTGCTGATCCAATTAAGATGAAGGTTTTAATACCTTGATTTTTAAATCTGGATTATTTTATAGAGCTCAGAAAAAGAATCAATTGGGTGAAGAGTTAAACTGGATGAGCTCCAAGCAATCGTACTTTCCAGTGGGAGAAGAGCTGGAGATGGCTACAAGCAACCATGTTTGAGACCTTCTTACTCACAGCAGCTAAACCAGTGCACTAGATCCTGTCCTGTCCTCAGAAGTGTCCGCAGCACAGGAGCGGGTAAATTTTATGCTTTACCCATCTGAAAGTTTTGGCAGAAAAACTTAGGTGAGTCTTGCTGTGCCTGTTGGCTGCTCTTGCTGCCCAAGCGCCGCAGTGCTGGAGGTGTCCGGCTTCTAGAAGAGCAGCCAGAGGGGCTCGGTGTTTGACCAGCCTCTGCCGACCTCGGGAGAGCTTTAATACCCCTCCACAGCAAGCGCAGCCTGAAAAGCCAGGTTTTGGCATGGAGGACAGAGGCACAGGCACCTATTTGCACCTGCCAGCTTTGATAAGGAGGTGGATGTCTCCAACAGCGAGGCAGCTGGGGCCAGCAGTGCCTACAGGGGCACCACAAAACTCACCACCATGTGTCTGGTAGCATTGGGGGACTTGACAGGCAGCTGAGGCAGAACTGGGAAAAATGATTGATCCTTTTTTCCCTTGGTGATGGTTTTGAAATGTTTGAAGAGCTTGGGAAGAAGACCTGCAGTGATATCAGCAAACCAATGTTTTGGCTGAATTCATTTCAGCAAATAGAGCAAAATGTTCATTGTTGTGCTGTTTTTAGCATACTGATAACAAAGGCAGTGTTCCTCTTTTTCCTACATGCCATTTTTCTGGATGACATTGTTCTTATGCCAGATACAAAAACCTATAGGCATCATAGAATCATAGAATGGTTTGGGTGGGAAGCGATCTTCAAAGATGTCCCTTTAGGGGACATCTTTCATTAGATCAGGTTGCTCAGAGCCCCATCCAACCTGGCCTTGAACGCTTCCAGAGGTGGAGCATCCACAGCTTCTCTGGGCAACTGGTCCAGTGTCTCACCACCCTCATCATAAAGAATTTATTCTGTATGTCCAGTCTAAATCTCCCCTCTTCCAGTTTAAAACCATTACCGGTCCATTACCAAACCATTACCAAAACCAGTCTTGTTCCTACAGGCCTTGGTAAAATGTCTCTCTCTACCTCTCTTATAGGCCCCTTTTATATGCTGGAAGGTTGCGGTAAGATCTCCCCGCAGCCTTCTCTTCTCCAGGCTGAACAGCCCCATCTCTCTCAGCCTGTCCTCACAGCAGAGCTGCTCCAGCCCTCTGACCTTTCTTGTGTCCCTCCTCTGGCCCCGCTCCAACAGCTCCGTGTCTCTCCTGTGCTGAGGCCCCAGAGCAGACGCAGGACTCCAGGTGGGTCTCACCAGAGTGGGGCAGAGGGGCAGAATCCCCTCCCTCGACCTGCTGGCCACGCTGCTCTTGATGCAGCCCAGGACACGGTTGGCCTTCTGGGCTGCCAGCGCACATTGCTGGCTCATGTCCAGGTTTTCTCCTACCAGGATGAACTTTTTCCTGGTGGACACACAAAAAAAAAATCTGGGTGATTTTTTGTGCATGATAAAAATTCATGGGGAAAATAATTTTTTCCGTTGACCAACATATCAACAATTTTAAGTCAAATACAGAAAATAGCTTGTGATTATGAAAACTCTTCATTTCAAAACTGAAAACTTTTCATTTCAAAACTGAGGTTCATATGAGAAATGGACACATTGAGAAAAAGGTAAAAGATTTTTTTGTTTTCTTAGTTTGGTCAGAGTAACTGAGCAGCTTATTTTTACATAGAAACACAGATTCCACCCCTCCCAATAACTGCTAAAATGAAAAAAGCCAAACACAAACCCCACAGATAACTCCTTTTTCTTTTTATATTTTTCTCTCTTTTCCCCTTTATTTTTTTCCCTTTTTCTTTTTTTTTCTTCTTCTTCTTTCTTCTCCACTTTTCTTCTTCTCTTTTTATCTATTTTTGTCCTCCTTTTCTATCTGTACTTTTTTGCCTTTCCAGTAAGCTACCCTTTAACGAAACACACTTTCACAGGTGCCCAAGTAATTCGCCCAAATTCCCCAGTGCCAATACGCAAGTCAGGTAAAAGTATGGAACCAGTAAGGGTACTGGAATAAGTACCTGAGACAGGAACCTGTGGAAGATAAAATGCTGCCGCCTGTACACTTAGCTCACTGATGGGTTAATAACTTGGTGCTTAGAGGTTCTTCATTGAGAACAATGGGCAACAGCTGCTAATGGGGTCGGACACTAGTGCCCTTGGGATGAAGAGGAAGGTTAATTGAATTCTAGTGAGGCTCCTTTTGTGTTGCAGAGCAATGGAACAAACCAGGGCAGCCAACTTCCCAGCATCAGCCCATGCATCGCAGCAACTTCATCTGCAGTGTGACTAAACTGCCTTCAACAGAGAGCCTGAATTTAGCCCCCTAAAGCTAAATTCAGGGAGACTGAGATAATCCTACTGGTAATTTTGACTGACAACTCAGGCCAGTGTTTGGTTTTACTTGTGGAAATGTTGCAGGAGAAGGAGTGCGCATTCTTGGAAGGGAGGTTTAGCACCCACCTTGCTTGCTGGGGTTCCAAATGTACTGTTACAACAGTGGGAACTCTTGCTTCAGTTATTCACAGACATCCTTATCTGCACAATAGTAAGAGCTGTGGGCATGTTGCAAATAAAAGAAGAGAACAAAAAAGATAATTCTCACAGTCATTCACTTGCTTCTGGCATCTAAATCTTCTTTGGCTTCTCAGAAGCTGTGATAATGGTCTTCCAATGCAGACAATACTGAATGTAATGTTGTTCTGAAGATGTTTAAGCCTTGTTATTTAAAACAATGATGGTATTTTCAGCTTGCCAGATAAAAGTGCACTTTATGTTTTTAGCTCGTAATTCAGTTGGATATCTTCCAGTCGCAAATGGTTTCAGGTTATTAATTTCTTTATTACAAAAGTGATTGTCTGAAATCTGACGTGACTTTGGAGTGATATTGAGATACATCTTTGCTGCACGTTCTCAGACTTCCCACAAGCTGTTTTTTATTCGAGCACCGACAACATGCACTACACTTTTTACCCACCCAACCCGTGAAGACTTTTACAACTTGCTTCCTATGGAACAGAGCTCTCTTAGTGGATGAAAAGGAGTCTAAACTCTTTCTTCTTTTAATTTCTGTAGGATAACTCTGTATTTAATTCCAAGAGCCAAGAGTACTGGAGGTAGTAATATTCCCCTGGCAATTTTTTGTTTACCTTTGTCTAGGATCTGTTCTTCTTTGAACTTTTCTCTCAAGGCTGCCTGGACTGACTCTGATTTCCTGATGCACTGTTTCCTCTTCCTGTCTCTCCATTGTTTGTGCAGGTTGTTTGAACTTCAGTCATTCTTCAGCTCTCTTCTCTGCTTCTTTACTGTCACATGCAAGTGTGCATTGGTTGCTCAGCTGCAGAGTAGGAGGTTATAATTTTCTTTAGTTATGTTGGGAGATCCAGACTAAGTGGTTTTTCTCCTTAACCAAGTCACCTGGGTACTCTAATATATATTATTTTCATATCTTTGTAACTCCATTTCACTTCCTATATCTGCAAAAGTAAAATGGGGAGTAAACAGGTGAGCACTGCTTTCCCAGAGTCAGCTTGCCAGTTAAAGTAGATGGTGCAGGGATCTCCAGTGTTTTGGGAGATACTGGTAGCCAGTATATGAAACCATTACACTGTTTCCACCACAGATTTGCCCCTGCCACACAAACACACATGTACACTCGAGCATATTCAGATCCAGGCTCTAGAGCAAATAAAGTAAGTGGGTTAAATAAAACAGTCCTATTTAGTCCCATTTTTTGAATAAGACCCCTCATGGTAGTACTGATGAGGTCGGTTGCTGGACTTCTCACCAAAAAACCAAAGGCCCTCCCATTAGAAGAGCTTGAAAGCATCTCTTTAAATAATTCTGTATAAATCACACACTTAGCCACTATGCAGCATTATCACAGATGAGCCAGATATAGCAAATGTAGTTAGAATGAAAAGCAGAGGGAGGAATATTGCTTAAAGCAACTCACTTTTATTGACAGAGTACTGTAAGGCAAGGAAAAAATGTTTGCCAAATTTTTTTAAAAAGAAGATCTGCAGCAAGAATGATCCGGAAAGATCTGCAGTTCAATATATTATTGAACTTTCAAAGATACTATCTTTTAGAAACGCTGTATTTATCTTTTCGTCATATATACAAAAGCTCAACTTAAGCACAAAACAAAACACAAAATAATGGATTTGCATATGAAGTTTGGTTGATGGTCCATAATCTAGTAAACAAGAGAAAGCACACATTCTGTTACTATAGAGTTACAGTTGCCTAGATTTAAACTTAAATATACCCCAAAACAGATAAGGAAACCACAAAATACATGATGTGTTCAATATGACTATTTCAAAAAACAATCTAAACCATGGTCAACCATACGCAGGGAACAAAACATTGATAGATGCCAAGAAAACTGTATTTTATGGCCAAACCTAATTTTGCATTTATGGTGAAGGCATCTGTGAAAACATTGCTGTATTCTGACCACTCTGCATTAATATTTTGGCCAGAAAATGTTGCAAAGGACTGGCTTTTGTCTGCTTTTTTAAAGGATATATTTTATAAGCGGTGATGTACATTAACTGTGAGCCTCTTACAAGATCTCACATCAGGCCATGTTAGAGCAACCTATCATTTCCATAGGAAACAATGGTAACAGAAAGGTCCCAGCTATGCTAAAAAAAAAACCAACAGTTGGGGGCTGAGCAACAAAATCTGCAATCTCTTAGTTCTTCCTTGAGGGAAGGGCACATTTTTACCCCACATTTTTAGGCAGCCTTAAATTCTGAAACTAACAAACTGCTGCATTTTGTGGCTTTTCTTCTCCACCTCCATCTCTGTATAGCATCGGCCATTCACTGGAAAATCTTTTATGAAAGGGATAGCTGCTTTTTCGCCAGCGATAATGTAGCACTGTTGGTGCTTTGTAAAACAAAAGGAGGCTAACACGTCAGAATATGATGCATGGGAATAAAAGGGACAAAGGTACCTACCCAGGGTACGCTGTCATGCCTGAGCTTTGCAGCTTTTGCAGTAGCATGAGTAGTCACACGGGTAAGTAAAATTCACTTCTACCTATACAGGCAAAACTGAATTGTATTTTAAAAGCCATACAATACTACTCTGTAATTAGAACCCTCAACATGCTAATTTTTATCACATAGACAAGAAGAAAGTTATCTTACAACTACACAAGGAAATGGGACCCAGTTAACAGGAGAATAATGACACCATACATATATGTTACCAGTATATTCTGAAAATGAAGCATAACCGATGTTTTCACATGGAGGTCTTTTACTAGATGCTTAAATGCAGTTTACATGTGGATTTTTTTCTTTTTTTTTTTTTTCCTGTTTTCTCTATGAAAATCACGCTCTTTGCATAATTAACCAAACCCCAAAGATATTTACATTTTAAAAGCCAATCCTTCACTTTCTGATTTTAAAATGAGTTATCCTGTATCTTGCATATTTTAAAAAAAGGTCCAGAAAAAGCTTAGATTTGTAATTCAGAATCTGTACTTCGTAAAAATACTTCCCTTGAACATGAAGTCAGTGCTGACCTCTTCAGGTCATTTGTGAATAATAAAATCTTTCTAAAATGTTACTAAATAAGAACTGAGGGAAAACACGTACAGAAGAAATACATTACCCCTTTACTGTAAAGTGTTGCCACTTTAAAGTAAGGTATAGGTTGAAGAAAAGCACAGAGGTGTGTATATCAAAATACATTTTGATTATATAGCTACAGAATATATGAAATCTTTCAACTCTGCTAAAGGCAATATAGTCTCTCTGGCTTTGTTAGTACTGCTGTTGTATACAGGTTTCTTAAAGTACTAACTGTATTATACAGGTGAATTCTAACATATAAGTGTGTGCTATGCTTCATATGGCAGAAGGATAAGCATTTGAAAAAAATTATGACATTGGTTTTAAAGAAATCGTACATCACACAGCATCTTCAATTCTAAACATAGAAAATTAGACTGTACTTGAAGTGGCTGTTGTTGCAGTAGGACTTAAATTTTTCTCAGATATCCAGTAGGTCCTCTCCACTCTCATCACTCTCCACAGTTAATTGTCTTGTCCACCATTTCTTGACTTCTGATCCACAAGAAGCAGCATCAGTCATGGGATTCATTTTGCATACAACAGATTTCATAGTTGAACGTCCACCAAAGCGGAGGTTGACTGAAGACACTGAATGGCTTATTGGTTTGGGGGCTATGAAATTAAGCAGAAAGTTCTGTATTAGAGTAGGTGTGCTTCTTGAATATTTTTTTGCTTAGAATTCAGGTATACAGAACTAGCTGGTCTGAGGCAGCTTTAAACTGATTTAATACAGAAAGAGTAGGGCTCTGTTCTAATGTTTTTTTTTTTTTTTTTTTTTTTTTTCCAGCTCCAGCTGTTCACCCCACTCCCACTAATCTGCCGGTAGAGCAGTTTAACTGAGCAGTGCCTCATTTCCTTCTGCTGGGATAGCTGATGCAATAGGTCTCTTCTTACCTGGCTAACTGCCTAAATGGTTTAGGCAGTACTGACCTGCCGGCAAAATGGTGAAAATGGTAAATTCCAGGAAAAGGGAGAGAAAAGTGCATTTAGAGTTGGCAGCTACACCTAGAAAGTGATATTTAACTATGGCCTAGGGGTCGAAACCAGTACAAGGTGACGGTATGGCTTTAGGAAAGCACTAAAACACATGCGTAAGAATATGAAAACCACAATTGATCTTAATGATGTTATTCATGATCTTAAAAACATGTCTTTGTTGGATTGGGGGCAGAGTACTTACCATCTGCCGAGCTGTACTGTACATGGAGGTGACCCCCTTTTCTGAGACTGTCCACTGAGGAACATTCAAGAGTGACATGGCCAAGATCAGCGCTAAGAAAGGAAACCCTGAACTCCTCACTTGAAAAACCTATCCAGCTGGCTACAATAGTGTACGATTCCTCCTTAGCACGCTCCCTCTCTTACTCTTTCGCTTTCTCTCTGTTCCAACAAAATGTTGATCTTTGGTGCTCGTGACATTTAAGTGGAAGACGTGGATTGAAAGCTCTCTATAAAGCTGTCCTGATTCTTGGACAAGTGCTCTGGTCACAAAAGTAGGGTTAATGGTACTCACAGCATGACCATCTCTTGTACTCCCTCCTAGATATGATTAGTGTCTGAATAGTGGCAGCCTTTGAAGGCAGCGCTCTCACTCGGAATAGGACTGACTGATGATAGCTGAAAGGAGGTTGATGTGCAGACACCTAACCTGCTGGTCACGAGCGTGGCAGGCAGCAGAGCTCAATATGCACTTTACGAGAGAATATTTCAGGTGGTGGAGAGTGCTTTTGAGATAAAGACTTACTAAGGCCTCAGACTGTACCTATGCGCCTCTCTCACCCTCCTATAAGCACCTTCCTGTAAGGCATAGTCTAGCCTTCCTTTTCAAGCAGACTGTAGTTACTAGAATAACTTGAGGGTGTTTCATGTTTGTGAGAAAATAAATGGGAAACTGATTGTATACTTGGCCAATTCCTGGCTGAAGTGAAGATACAGAAATATATTATGATGAAGTAAAGTATAAATCATACACCTGGTATGCTTAGGCAAGACAAGGTACTCAGAAGTTATTACTGTTATTAGGAAAAACTTCATCCATTTTCACTGTGCTTTATATGATAAAAGAGAACTCTACATGCACAAGATGCTACCCAAACATACAGGACGGTACAGCCCCCAATCAAAAGATCCTGAGTAAATGCATGAAAAAATAAAAAAACCCCAATGACCTGCACATGGCAATGCTTGAGCCTATCTTCCAAACTTTCAGAACTGGGAGGAAGGAGAGAGATTGCTGTATTTCAGCACGCATGAGGATAGAAAAACCCTGATGTGGGTACAAGCAGCAGGTGGAAGGTAGAACTGTGAATCATGAAGCCTCTCATGGCCTTGTTATTGTACAGCAGTGATGTGGGGACTATACCAATACACATTTTTCAGTTACCTGATGGCAAACGCCATTGTCCAAATTTCCGCTGAGGTTTCCCAGCATCTGCAGAGTCTTGACGATAGCCACCTCTGTCAGAAAGTGTTGGGCTAAGGAGCTGCTGCTGGCTACTTGTCTGAACAGAGAAAAAAGAATCTTAGTCGTAGTTCCCCATTGCATGGGGACAATCTTAAGAAGCGTTATCTTTTTATTCTATTTCCAAGCTTTATACATGAATATGAAGAAGATCCACTGTCATTTGTTAAGGCAGCATGGTTTCTATTCTTTACTGCCCCAGAAAACTACTACTAATAGGGAAAAAAAGAAAAAAAAAAGATCATTTGGGCTCAATTCCACTATACAGTCCCACTGAAGGGTACAAAATTGTTCTCAGCCTTCTACAGTGGAGTTCTTATGTTGTACCTTCTTCATTCCCTACCCTGGAAGAGCCCAGGAGTCCTACTACAGGACCCAGCATGTCCAATGTTATCACTCTTAGTGTAAAAATTACTTCAGAATGCTGGAATAGGAAAACTTCAAGTCCCTGAGCCTGTACACAGCTCATGCTCGAGCTGAAAGTTGGTGCTGCCAGAGTCATACAGCTGAGTTTGCCCTTCACGGTGCTAGCAAGACAGCTAACTAAGCTGGGGAATTACTGCCTCAGACCATCCTGCCTTTACATCTGAAGGCAAAGACCAAAGCAAAACAAGATAATGCTTTCAACTTTTCCAGTTAAATGATGTTTAAAAAAGAACAAATGAGAACAAATTAGAAACTCAGAATTTGTTCTGAGTAGTTGATAGTTTTCTGTTTAACATACCTCTGGCTGTGCACTGTTATCCTGATTAATAGCATTCATATCTTCACTTGGCTGTGTTGTCTCAATGCTGGGAGGATTCAGAAATCGGCTCAACTCCTGCTGTTGACTCTCTCGTAGACTATGGATAATGCTGCACGATTGCTGTTGTTTCTATCAAGGTACAATATGTGACAACAAAAATGTTCTCATTGGTGTGCCACAATGTTTGATTTTTTTTTAAAGCCTTCTAAATATTTAACCAAGCAGTGAACACCAGATGTGGATACCAGGTGCATAGATAAAGCTACATGTATCAAACGGTCGCTATTTAAATAAAGGGACTTCCAGCATATGTCTAAACTTCATGTAGGAAACAGAGGATGAAACTTTTATAAACTATATTAAGTGGAAGCCAATTTGTTCAAATGTTGGTTTAAACCTAGAGTTTAACATCATACAACTGTTTGAATTTATGAGTTAAACGTTCTTGCAAAGAAAAAGAAACAAGGAAATTGGTAGAGATTCACTAAGAATTACATGAAGGCAACAAAAAAAATATGATTTCTTTCATGGACTTTGGAACAGGCTGTCAATAAGACAATAAAACAGTAGTCAAAACCTTGGGACTTAGTATAGATTTACAGTACAAAAAGAAAAACAAAACCACTACCATTATGATTTTACAATCTAATTTGCTTTTAAATTAAAATAAACAACCTTTTGGAAGGGTTTTACTTTCCTGGGTAGTTTTCACTTTCCTGGGTAGTTTTCACATGCTCGCTTTAGAGAGACTTAGAGACTAACAAGAGAATTTGAAAATATATATTAACTTCCATAATTACATTCTGTTTATAAAAGGTTCATATAATGTGAAACGATCTGAACCGTATTATTAGAGTGAAATGAATAGCATATTTACTTTAACATAGTGCAATTCAATATCATAATGAAATGAACAAGAGTTGAACAAACTCGGAATTGAGAACTGAGATTAAATTTACTGCCATTATTATTACAGAGATGAGATCAAAATGAAACTATCTATCTGAATATGCCTTGAACATTGACATTTCAGCCAGAAAGTACATCATATTTATATTGTCCAGTGATGGGGTTTTTTTATAAATTTACAAACAGAAAAAGCCAGATCCCATGATCACAGGTCTCTATGGAAAATGTCCACATACAAGAAGTAAGCTTTTATAAAAATAAAAAATATATGCATCAAAAGGACTGAGCCATAAAGTAACTGAAAAAACAGTCATCAAGGCAACCAGGCTGTGGCTTTTTATATAAGGGAAGTTTTGGTTTTGGAAGGAAAGAGGAGAATAACTGCAAAACCCCATTCAAATTTTCTAAAAATTTTTAATATAGATTTCATCCAAGACAAACTTTGATCAGCATATACTGTAGCTATCCAGAGCAGAAGCACTGCATAAACAGAATACAGAAGCAGTGGCTAGGTCTATACTAGTAAATTAAACAGACCAGGATTTCCTGCAGGGCTGAAGCCAAGCGACACGCCAGGACTTGCATGATCTGGCTAACTTCTCCTCTACCACGCAAGACAGCTTCAACCACTGCCTGATGGGAGCAGTCTCCACCCCAAACCCGTGCCTGGAAGGCAGTGATGCTCCCACAGCACTGGTCTGGGAGAGTACGAGTATGCACAGGCCAAAACTGTGCCGAGGAAAAGGCTAATGAGTATGACCCCATCCCAGTCCTGAGCCAATGCCTTGGCCCTGCTAAATTTACTCGCACAGACACAGCTACTGTGTGCCATGGTTCATATACCTGATTGGCATGTACACATCGCTCATCTGCACACACAGAGTTACTCTAATGGCTCATTCAAATGATGCGTCTTGATACAGATCCCATATCTGCTGGTGACCATGGCATCTTCCACTGGTGACCATGGCATCTTCCACTGGTGACCATGGCATCTTCCGCCAGCAAGGAAATTATACAATTACATTCAGAGGAACGATTAGACCTATGAGGTTTCATCAAATTACATTGTTTTTTCTTTATTCCTTTGACTTTGATCTCTGCACGTGCATCTTCCTGCTGTACTGAAAAGACAATTTCGGCAGGAAGACAGTTTTTGCCTTCAAAAGATGCTTATTTTTGTAGCACTTTCAATTGAGCCGTAACATACTTTTTTGCTGAGTTAGCAACTGCGCAATACTTCTTCACATAAATATTATCGTGACCCGAGAGTAAATGAAGCATAGTGACAGCAAAATCCAGCACTGTTGAGCCGTACAGTTTCTGCAACCAGTTAGATCCTGGTATAGCTTGACTTACCGCTCTGATTCGCTTTAAGCACTTCTTCAGCCACATACGTATGGTCTGTTTGGCCACCTCCTCTTCTATGGTATATTCCAGTTGTTCTCTAGCAAGCAGTTCTTCCAGTTGAAGACTTTTTCTGATATCAACAGACCTATATGAAAGCATGCTGGAAGAAACACAATTTTATTTATTTATTTTTTTAATGCTGGTGACCTTATATTTTAATTTATACTTAAGACTTTAGTGCAAAAATATGTAACTCAGGTGCATGCAATAAATTTACATTTGAAGCTAAAAAATGCTGAGATGACTCTGGAAGAGACTTGTAGTGCTCAAAACAAATGAAGACCTTATCACCTACATCTAGCTATCCAATACAAGTGAGCTGCTGAACTGTAAGCATTTAGAGCATTTGTGGTGTTGTCGTTTGTTTGGTTTTATTTTTTTTTTTCTCTAAGTTTTTGTGCTTGGATAATGTTCCCATTTCTAGTCACATTCACTGTCATGTTGCTACATGACATTTCATTGCTTGGGATACAAGAACAACATGCGACTGCTGTTTATGTCAAGCTGTCTCCAATGAAAATGTGAAAATTACTTAGAGCTGATTCCCTAGGACCTGTGCTTTCCATCAATAATATATTTTTTTTTTTCAGGAAAAAAAGGGAATTCTAATGCTTGTATTACGTTTTAAATGGTAGTGCCTCTGTGGCTATCAGTCTTGCCTTTACCCAAGCGTAATGAGTACCTGTTAGCCTGGAGAGAACTACAGGCCATTATACTCTTTCTACAAATTTAGAGAACATTTCAAAGTACCTGAGCACATCATGGAAAGTGACATCACCCCCATTATGGAGCCGTTCCATTTCGTAGCACATGTGCTTGAACAGCAGCTTGTCCTTGTCGAGATCCACCTCCAGCCTGCCCCGCAGAAGCCTCAGAAGAAATTTCACTCGGAAGGTAGGGATTACTCCCTGGGTAAAATTGTGTAATAAATGGTAAATTATTACTGTGACCTAACAACCAACTCAGACATTCAACTTGATCAGTGAGAGAAGCACTATTTCTCCAAAGACACTGTGTCAAATCCTGGCCTATTTAAGTCACTGTGAATACATTACCGAAGAATATACACATGCAGCCAGATCTTCAGCACATTCATGGAAGTCTTTGCTGTTATTTGACTGATATACAATGAGAATCTCTGCTGATAATTTTGTCAGAAAGGATCAAAATTGCTTGGGGATTTAGTTTTCCCATTGACATTAATCTGTAATGAGAATTATATGCCCAAAGAGCTGCCTTTCAGAAACTGAAATTAAACTACAATTTAAATACTCACAGTCAGGTCTATACCTGGCTGTAAACCTCTCCCCTTCTCTGTGCATCTTTGGATAGGACAATGTTGGGAGTTTACTGGCTTTTCAGAGGTCTTCTGCTCTGAGTCAACCCAGCACATGTTGCACTTTTTGTGACAACAATTTTAATCTACGGTTAAAAAAATAAGATTGAAAGTATTTCCCTCTGAGACTGTGGTATCCATACTCTTTCAATATTTTGTTCTACTAAATGAGCCTGGCTGGAACTATTTTTTCTGTAAAGTGTTGTTTCACATCAGAGAGAGATACTGTCAGTACTGGGCATGACGGATGCAGAACTCTCCACCTCCACCAGTACAGACTGGCTTCCATCTCTAGCACAGCCATGTACCAACTACAAGCAACCGACTTCTTTCACCATAATGTTGTACGTATTCAAATCTTAGTGATGTCATGAATCATTTGCACGATGATTTAACTTGTGTGGGCCTCTGAATAGCTCAGTCTCCCAGGCGCTCTTCTCATCCCACAATTACAGAATGGTTGAGGTTGGAAGGGACCTCTGGAGGTCACCCTGTCTGACACCCTCTGCTTAAGCAGGGCCTCCTAAAGCCAGTTACACAGGACCATGTCCAGATGGCTTTTGAAATCTCCAAGGATGGAGACTTTACAACATCCCTGGGCAACCTGTGCTAGTGCTCTTTTACCCTCACTGTGAAAAAGTCCTGATGTTCAGAGGAAACCTGTGTTTCAGCTTTTGCCCTCTGGTCCTGTCACTGGGCACCACTGAAAAGAACCTGTTTCTGTCCTCTTTGCACCCCTCCTTCATATGTTGATGAGATCTGCCCTGAGGCTTCTCTTCTCCAGGCTGAACAGTCTCAGCTCTCTCCTCATAGGAGACATGCTCAAGTCCCTTCAGCATCTTCATGTCCCTTTGCTCCAGTATGTCTACGTCTCCATTGTACAGAGGACCCCAGAACTGGACCCAGGACTCCAGGCGCGGCCTCAACAGTCTTGAGTGCAGCGGAAGGATCCTCTCCCTTGGTCTGCTGGTTGTACTTTGCCTAATGCAGCCCAAGATACCATTAGCCCTCTTTGCCAGAAGGGCACGTTGCTGGCTCATGTCCAACTTGGTGGCCACCAGGATCCCCAGGTGCTTTCCTGCCAAGCTGCATTCCAGCTGGTCAGCCCCCAGCATGTACGGGCACCTGGGGTTGTTCTTCCCTTGGTGCAGGACTTTGCACTTCCCCTCATTGAACTGCAGGAGGTTCCCGTCACCGCACTTCTCCAGCCTGTCGAGGTACCTCTGATGGCAGCACAACCCTCTGCCGTATCAGCCACTCCTCCCAGTTTGGTGTCATCTGCAAACTTGCTGAGGGTGCACCCTGCCCCGTCATCCAGATTAATGAAGATGTTGAACGGGACTGGACCCAGTATTGACCCCTGGGGTACACTGGTGCCACTGATTATCACCCTCTGGGCCCAGGCAGTCAGCAGGTTTCAGTCCACCTCATCGTCTTCTCATCCAGCCCATACTTCATCAGCTTCTCCATAAGGACCTTATGGGAGACAGTGCCAAAATCTCAGCAGAGTGCTTCTGAAGATCAGGCACTGATGTGAGTCTGTGGACTTCCAAGGGAACAACTCTCAGGGACCAGGGAGGAAAGATGTTGTTGTATTGATCCTATGAATACCTACATTTGTTTTTAAATCTACTATTATAAATACTTCACAGTAGTAAAGAATACAGGTTAGTATTGCAAGGGCCACGAACAATGTTAGATCACGCTCACTGAACTTTCAAAACCTGAACAGTAACCGCTCAATGAGTTTTGTCAGCACACTTTTGTTTTCTCCATATGTTTTTTCAATGAAAAATGTAAATTTACCAGGTTTCTGTGCTTATTATCAAGTTTCTTACCTCTCTTTTGTCATCAACCATGTTCCATATAATTTGAAAATGCCTAAGATCATTATAACTTAAAAGTTGGTCTTCTTCGGTTGAATAAAACAATGAGAAATTCTCCACAATGATAGCTGAAAACCACAAAACCAAAATACACTATAAAGCCTGTAGTTACATTCTAACTGGTTAATCTATAAGCAACAATGAATTTCAAGAGAATATGAATTCTGCTGTTCAAACTTCACACTAATAAATGCCTTTAGCTGTACGTTCAGATGAGGATTTTGTATAGGTTATATATTGTCATGCTACATCAATATTCACTGTGCTCACTTTTTAAAAGCTGTATCACAAATGCTGGTGAGATGCTTAGTCTAACATCTTCTAAAATCAATTAGGAGAATTCCAACCATGTTGGAAAAAAGTTAACTGGAGGAAGGAAAAGCTCAGAAAATAGTATCTCTTAGGGTAACTATACAAATACAAAACATCTCTCTGTTCAAAAAACTTTCATTCCCCAAATTCCTGAGTTTTAGCATGCACCATGCCAGAGAAGTATCAAAAACACCGTATGCATATAAGGTAACAGTGAAGGTATGACGTAACCTCATACCTGAGTAACACAACAGACTCAGTTCTAACGTATTACATGCCAAGATGGACCTTTTTATTATTAATGTGTATTTTCACTTACCAACGAGCAAATTTAGCATGATGTATGCAATGATGACATAAAATGAACAGAAATACATAAGAGCACCAGCGTAATTTCCACAGTCTGTTTTCCAGTAGGTGCTGTTATCTGGCGTACAAAATGGAGGCTGAACCTTCAAAACAAAGGCAAATGAAGTCAATCAATCATAAAAAGAGATTCTTAATTTCTCAGTAAGCAATACAATACTTAGGACTATCTTTTTTTTTAAAGCTTCAGAAATAGGGAATAATGCTGTGGGCATTATTGTAGGCAGGTTTTTCTTGTTCCTTTAGCAGTCAGAACTCAGAAACCAGAGAGAGGCATGTTGTGCATTATGCCACTGTAAAGAAACAACGAGGTGCTCTGAAATGTGGTGGTTTTCCAAAAGCTTCCCTGCCCATTAATTTTAAAAGGGAAGGGAATCTGATTTTCATTGCAGTGGAAACCACAGACAGAAATTTACTTGGGCAAAATAAAATTCCAGGACAAATTTTGAGGTTATTAAGACTGCCATTCACATGGAATAAACCAAAGTGCAGGCATTAAAGACAAAGTTAATCTGAAAAGTCACCTTGCCACAGTCAAAGCAGTGGAAAAGCAAGTTACTGCACTTCTGATTTTCAAAACATCTTTTTTTTGTTTGTTTGTTTTTAAATCATGTAACAGCCTACCTCCATGAAATATTACATTGTGAGTGTGTGATTGGAACTGCAATTCGTGTGTCGTGTTCTGAGGTTTAGCAAACATTACATCTCTTGAAGAGATAAAGGCAGTCACAACATTCCTTGTACAAAGCTAAGATACTGGAAACACTTCAAGATGCAAGTGTGTCTCCTGCTTCTTGCCTACTTTATCTCTGGCAGTATTGTATTTACCATGCAGTCATGCATAATTTTGTTCCAGTCTTCTCCAGTAACTATTCTGAAGAGTACAGTAATAGCCTTGCCAGCTGATGAAAAATTTGCATGTCTGTTTTAAAGAAAGAGAGAGATCATTTCAGAAATACAATGTTGGCAATAAAAAATGGAAATAATCTCCATTTTCTACTGTTCTACTCTTTTAAACTGAAAATAGTTACAGTATTATTTGAATGAGCTCATTGAATTATTTATTCCATGACTTAAGATACAATAACCTAACTTTAGCTGAGACACAGGTCTGAGTATTTTGGCTCATTTTATCAAAGAGCAAAAGCAGACTCGGGGCCAAATCTCCTGTCTCCATTCTCTTCCTGAAGTCTGGTGATGAGATTGATTGGGAAATCTCCGGTCAACAGCCAGTTCACAGAACTGTCCCCTCTCTGTACCAGCCTGGTATATGGATCCTGTTCCTGGGTAATGCTGACAAGGTGCAGTAGGTACACCGTGTCTCAGCAGCTTGCGGCTAGCGCAGTGCTGCTTTGAAGCATATTCCAACGGGTGTAATGAAGAACAGCTCTCAGCCTGCTCTGGGCTGAATTGGGTGTCATTTGGTCCAATGCACAACGACTGGAAAGATGGCTCAGTGCCTCCTATCTGAATTACTGTTTAGAGCTCTTCAGCTAGCCCCGGGGACTTGTCCTTTTTTTACCCTGGATAAGCTTTTCTCTAGCAGAATGTGATTTTTTCAGGCTGTTTAAAAAGCATCCCCATGAGGGGCACATACTGTACCTGTTAATGTTCTCTCCATATTTCACAGTACCAAATAAAACCACTCCAGCAAAGGCATAACAAAGCAGCAGTAAGAACATTCCCACTATGATGAAGAAACTCTTGTACATACTGACAACCACAGTCAGGAGTAGCATTTTTAGTGTTACCTGGAAGGACAGAGAAAAAGCAATCCATGATGCCATTCAGGAAAGCAGAGATAAAAGGGAAAAGAGAATTATTGCATTTGTCATTTTGACAACAAATTCTTTACATGTACATGTTAATGGATGAGGCCAGTGAAATGGTACATTATGAATCTGATTGGAACTGAACAGTGGACCTGCATCCACAGGTCCTGAGGGAACTGGCAGATGATGTTGCTAAGCCACTATCCATCCTGTTTGAGAAGTTGTGTCAGTCCAGTATAGTTCCCACTGACTGGAAAAGGGGAAACATAACCCCCATTTTTAAGAAGGGAAAAAAGTAAGACCTGGGAACTACAGGCCAGTCAGTCTCACCTCTGTGCCTGGCAAGATCACCGAGCAGATCCTCCTGGAACCTATGCCAAGGCATATGGGAAATAAGGTGACTGGTGACAGCCAACATGGCTTCACTAAGAGCAACTTCTGCCTGACCAATTTGGTGGCCTTCTATGATAGGGTTACAGTGTTGGTGGATAAGGGAAGAACAGCTGATGTCATCTACCTGAACTTGTGCAAAGCATTTGACACCGTCTCACACAACACCCTTGTCCCTAAATTGGAGAGACATGGATTTGACGGATGGACCACCTGGTGGATAAGGAATTGGCTGGATGGTCGCGGTCAAAGAGTTGCCATCAATGGCTCAATGTCCAAGTGGAGACCAGTGACAAGTGTTCATCAGGGGTTGGTATTGGGACCAGCGCTGTTTACCTTCTTTGTCAGGGACATGAAGGGATTCAGTGCACCCTCAGCAAGTCTGCTAAGCTTGTGTGACACCATATCAAGCTGTATGGTGTGTATGACATGCTGGAGAGAAGGGACCTTGAGAGGCTTGAGAGGGGGGGTTGTGCAAACCTCAACAAGGTCAACAAGGCCAAGTGCAAGGTCCTGTCCATGGGTCAGGGCAATCCCAAGCACAAATACAGGCTGGGTAGAAAATAGATTGAGAGTAGTCCTGAGGAGAAGGACTTGGGGGTGTTCATTGATAAGAAGCTCAACATGACCCTGCAATGTGTGCTTGCAGCCCAGAAAACCAATTGTCTCCTGGGCTGCATCAAAAACAGTGTGGCCAGCAGGTCGAGGGAGGGGATTCTGCCCCTCTGCTCCGCTCTGGGGAGACCCACCTGGAGTATTGCATTCAGCTCTGGGGCCCCCAATCAAAGGACGACATGGACCTGTTGGAGCAAGGCCAGAGGAGGCTCACAGAGATGACCAGGTGGCAGGAGCACCAGAGATGGCGTTTTTCAGCCTGGAGAAGGGAAGGCTTCGGGGATACCTCCTAGCAGCCTCCCAACACCTAAACTGGGCCTACAAGAAAGCTTTACAGGGACTTTTTACCCAGGCATGCAGTGATAGGACAAGGGGTAATGGGTTCAAACTGAAAGCGGGTAGATTTAGATTAGACAGTAGGAAGAAATTCTTCGCAATGAGGGTGATGAGGCTCTGGAACAGGCTGCCCAGAGAAGCTGTGGATGCCCCATCCCTGGAGGTGTTCAAGGCCAGGCTGGATGGGGCTTTGAGCAACCTCGTTTAGTGGGAGGTGTCCCTGCCCATGGCAGGGGGGTTGGAACTACATGATCTTCAAGGTCCATTCCAACCCAAACCATTGTATGATTCTATGGTTTTGTGTCTTCCTCTGAAATTTAGTGTGCTTTCTACTTATTAATGAGATCAGCATATCTGTCTAATTTACAAGGTCAAGATGTTGCTCCTCAAAGAGTATATATAGGATAATACAATGTAGGATAAGACAGCATAAAGATTAACTATAATGTTCTAGTATCGGTATACTTCAGAAGTATCAAAATTAGCATTGTGTGAACAGTGGTGCAGCAAACTCCTTTGAGCTTATCTGAAAGTGATGCTGTTAGGTGGAAGCCACATATACTGCAGCCTACCTAAAGGAATGGGTCGATGTATAGAGAAAGGAATTTCTTTAAGATCTGCACCGTTTGATTAAACTAGTAATTTCTCATGGAAGTTGGCCAAAGAGCTTAAGAAGGGAGCATAATTTTGGAATTTACACAGGCCATAGGCCTAGATAATAGATACTACTTTCCCATGCATGCATATTGTACTTTATACTCTTGATAAAGTTATTGCCCTAGATTGTCTTAACACCCTTAACCAGTTTGGATGCTATGGGAAATTTGCTTTAATGGGACTGAGGGTAGTAGTTTTCTTTAGAATCATGCCAAACTGATAACTCATGCTGACTTTTAGTCATCACATTGCATCACAACAGATAAATTACTGAAACTGAAACAGCTCCTAACATGAAAGCACAAATGACTAGGTTAAAACCTTGAAAAAACTTTAGAATCAATCAGAAAGCTTTGAAGGCAATCACTTGGTCTGGTAGCATAGGAGAAGCAAGGATTTTTTATTTGACTTCCAAGGCTCTACAGGCTCTGTGTAGTTTGATTGAAAGAAAACTTTTTATCTTTACTGAACAAACCCTCTGACTTACTGTTCTTAACCTCGGCAACCTAGTACGCAGTCTTTTTATCACATTTACTTTAATATGTCAGACTTCACAGAAAATGTTTGGATAGTCTAAGAAGTTCTACAGGAAGAGAATGCAGAGTGTCACCACGTGTTAAACAAATGTGTTTGTTCTCTGCTTATGCTTATTCTACCAGCCTACTCTTGATTGCACCAGAGCAAATGCAAACATAAAAGAAATGTAAACTTTAGAAGTGACTTGCTTTGTCACTATCTCAGTGTTTCAAGAAGAATATCTTGGCCCAACATTTTTTTTTTTAAATGGAACATAAATCCTTTACTCTGATAAGACATACACTGTAGACACACAAGACTTGGAGCTGCACTCTGGAGGAAGAAACTTTTACAAGAGAGCACTATCATAACAACATGAGTGCAAGAACCACCACTCCACTAGTCTTCCAGACAAAATAAATAAATAGCATGCACATCACACCACACTGCAATGGCAAGGATTGAAAGTAGCACAATGTATGTCCAGAGTTTTATAGAGCATTTTTTAAAAAACTGTGTGGTATTGCAGTTGCATTTTTTTTTTCCCCCAAAAGTGCAGCTTTTCGACTAACCATAATATAGTGATATTATACAATGTACCTGAAATCCTGACATTTTTAAGTCAGCATGTAAAATTAGAGACTGCTGCTTCAGGTCTCCTTTTATTTGGCATATAAAATGGAGCCTTATAGAATGTGCAGTAGAGATGTGTAGCAACTAGTCCTTTAATCTATACATGAGCACTGCAATGGTTGTAGTTCTGAATTATTACTTACGTGCTTCCCACAAATTGAGAAAAACCTGAAGACAATTACGCATGCCCCCATCATGTATGTGTACGCATTCTGGAACAGAAACACAGAAGATTTAATACATTGTCCCCTAGGGATCTCACGGAAAGATGAAGATAATTGGTCTTTTAATAACATCGGGCAGTTGCCATATGAAATAAGAGGAATCATAAACTAGTAGCAGCAACATTTCAATAACAGTGGAGTAGTAAGAAACTAACAGAAGATTCTTTAACACTTCAAAACCACTAACCCAACCTCCCCATACATCCAACCAAAAAACCTTCAAACCTTTATCAGCTGGGCTGTAATTATGTCCAGCAACCCCAGTCTACTTGTACAGGCAGCTGCTGGTTTACAGAAACTCCTCAGGCTTTCCAAGCTACTCAGCAGCAGGGCGCAAACTGTGGATGTCAGGGCAAAATGACTAGTCACACAAGATAGGTTTTCCTCCAAACACAGCCTAGGGCAGACAAGAGAGAAGCTCCCAGCCATTTTAGGGTGGTGACTTCCACAACTTGTGATTGGTGACAAGCATCAACTATCCCTTCTCCTTCCCTCATCAGTAAGGAACCAGGGCTGTAGCCAACTTTAAAAAAATGGAGTGAGATGGAGGGAGAGCTGATTTCCTCCCCTCTTCTTCATGCCTTCTTGGATTAAACATAGCCTCTTAATCAAAACCAGTGGTCCAGAGTCACTGCTGGGTTTGGGACAGATTGTACTGCTCAGCAATTTTGAACCTATGCCTCTTCCAGTCCTTTATTCCTATCTGGATTTTGTGTGTTGCCTCCTTCTTCCTTGCTGCTCATGAGAGCAAGAGCTTTCAGCCTCTTCAGTTTCCTGCCTTTCTTCACTCACATCCCTTCCACAGACTTCAGTTTTTTAGCAGATTTACAGACTATCTCATACCAGACAACTTTTGTACTTCATCATTGCCCAATACAAGGATTCCTTCTTCGCATCAAACTTAATTTGTTCCAGCCATATTTCAGCCTTATTAAACTCCCAAGGGTTTATCTGGATCCTGCTGCTGGTGTTTAGTAGATAAAGTCAAGCTTAATCATTGAAACAGTTTTTTGTAAATCTTACCAGTAAGGCGAAATGAAGTATCACCCATATAACTCCAAGAGATGTCACCAAGAGATCGTACCTATTTCTTCTGCTTTGCCAGAAGCCAGAAGGTGACATGGCAATAATCTTCATTGTGACCTATGGATAAAACCAGTTTCTCACTTGTACTGAAGAAATGGTTATTTCTTATTACAAGAACCTCTAAAATGTTTTTTTTCAGTTCACCTTGTGAATTTTTTCAAACAACCAAAGGCAGGTTTCACGTCAGCTAACTGTTCCCATCAAGACAAGTTAGGCTGCTAGACTAAGTGGATCGTATAAGCTTCCATTAGATAGAGGAAAGCTTGTGGAAGACCACAGATGACTTAGACGAGGAGATGAACAGTATTTTTGAAATGTCTCCCTCCATCACGTATCAAAGGAGTGCAGCTGACCACCTCAGACCGAATGCTTGATGTATAGATTGCTGAGGTGAGTGTGGGCATAAGATTTCTAACAGTTAAGCAAGTTATGAAGTTAGAAAATGATTATATTGATAATATGTAGCTAAAAGAGAGAGTAGTATCCTACCTATCTTGCTGTCTGTAAGCAGGCTAAAATCACACAAGCACATTTGAAGTCAAGAATATAATTGCGTTCTGTAGCTCCCATATTTCAAATTAACTATAAAGCATTCTTATATTGCAAATATTTCTTGCTTTAAGGAATAATTTGTACTCAGCACCATTTGTACTCAGCAGCATATAAGAGAAGAAAACTAAGAACAATAAAAGCAGTGCATTTTACAATGTTCGTGGTACAAAAGAGCAGCCAAAGTGCTTGACATTTCCTATACAGGTAATAGGAGTGAAAGCAGAAAGCTTCAGAATAGATAGTGGGAACAAATAGTCAAAACAGCTAACAGATATCAAGGTAGGGTAATGCAGGTAGAGGGGACACCAGAGAGTCTCTCATACACCATTTGTATCAAATGTCAAACAAGTCAAGCATTACTATATGGCTATAAAAGCTATAAACATCAGGCATTCATTATATGACTTTTTCCATCCTGCCTTGCAACACTGCTACTTAGTATTTTTTACATTTCTGAAACCTAAACTGTATATAAAGGGACACTAGATTGATGTAAAAGTCTGATTTTCCAGTTCTTTTGCCATATAATGTTTTCTGAAGCCTGACTACAAAATTAAGAATATGGTCCCTGAATCTCTAATTATCATTTGAGGTACCTAAAGGTATCTTGTCTCACCTCTGTTCAGTCAGCTGAGATGCCCTAGAATATTTGAGATAGATGCATGGGGCTGGCAGGGATGACACAAGACCTGCAAACATCCCTGCCCTTCTGTAGTGGCTAGTGGAGGTAAGAAGAGATCAGCTAGGGTACTCAAAAAAAGCTTTTGATGCCTTCAGTTATTTAGGCAACTGAATCTCACCCTACATCTCCCTTGATCACAATGACAGCTTAAACACCTACCTCACATGTAGACTTTAAACACCTAAGTTCAGGTGTCTATACTCTTGAACTGAATACCACACTGCAAATAAAAAAATCACTTCCCACTTCATTCTGTGATCGTCAGTGTGGCAACAAAAGTAAGATCTCTGAATTCTACCTGTTCTTCTCTACTTCTTCTATACCACATATACTGATGTGAGCAGCAGAGGTTTAAGACTGAATGAGGAGTCCTTAGACTGGACACAGGGCCATTAGCTATTCAGAAAGCCTTGGCATTCCTCATGGACCGTGCCTGCTAGTGGTAGCAGACGGTGGACACAGCAGACTCTGTAACCGGACTACGCTGCTTTAGGGAAGATCCTGGGCAGGAAGCTGCTTCCTCTATCCGTAAATCGCGTGCGCTCGCAGTGTGATGGCTTGCCTGGTGAGACAGTCAACAAATTTTTCTTGGCTCTGACAAAGTACCTTTGAAATTCTAGAAGTGTATTTGTTTCCCCTGGCAGCATAAGAGAAAAAAGTATTTCTAAAAGACATCGTTACTAGGTAAATTAAAACCTGTCTGTGTGTGATACAAATCAAACTTTTCTGTGTTTGCTCAGTCTCTCGAGAGATATTGCTTTCTCCTGAGCAGGGAAAAAAGAAGCAACAACACCGACATACTCTAGCTACAGCTGCTACAAGGTATTCACTTCATTGTTTATTCATCACTGCTGGCAAAACCTATCACTGGAACATAGGAACTGTCATCTTGGATTAGAGCAGTGGGAAACATAGTCTCCTATCCTGTTTCTGATAGTGGTCAGTATCAGCTATTCAAAGGGGACTAAAAAGAAAATGCTCAACCACAAACTTATAAAACAATTATGTACTAATGTAATCACAGAGGAAGCATCTTCTTTAACCTCATAAATGTGTGCCTTGTTACACTATGGATATCCTTACACATAAAAAAAAAAATAATTTGTTTTTTTAAAATATGTTTAAGTCCTTAGATTCCAATCTTATGAAAACAGGCTAATCACACTTCACACAGTTGATTGTGGTGACAATTTACTCATAGACAGAGAACCATTACCACACAGTACAACAAACGACAGATAATATTGGAATTGAACATAGCTTATTAAAAGGTATTAAAATGAAGAATGATAATTAAAAAGACATAACAAAACAGAGAGGTTTGACAATGTCACAGCTACAGAATGGTGAGGATTAACGCACCCTGTTCTGAAGAACCAGGCAAAATAGAAATGGATTGAGCAGAACCTCTGTGATACAACACAGACCTTGTGTTGTACAGAGTGAATTTAATCTGAGATGTTCTGCAAGAAAAGAGTTCACTGGGTTCACCAAAATGTACGTTGAAACGCTTAGAGTTGAATATATATAAAAGGACACAAAGGTAAAGGTGGTGGGGAAGTACGACTATAACAAATTGAAAGTTTTATCCTACAATGCATGTTTAAAGACAAGTGACATCAAGAGCCCCAAATGCACAGTTCAGAAATAAAAACCACAGAGAAGAATGAGACAACATCCCTAAAGCCAAAATGAAATATCTACATACTAGTCTTAATCTCAAGAAGTCATAAAATATATTACTTTACCTCAAGGACAAAAATGAAGGTGAAAACAACAGACATTGTTGCTAAAGGCACAGTCACCGGATCTGCAGCGTCCCACTGAAATGCAAACAAAATCTGCTCATAGAAGAGTAGCTGTTAAACAGAACTAGATGTCTATTCATTGCCTTAAGTTTTCTTGCAGTTTTGTTAATGAAGAGATTTCAATTTAAAACATATTCAGACAGGAAGGGCATCTTGGTGTATTCTTCTCTCACAGATTTACAGCTTAACTGGAAATTAAAAATAGTGGACCAGACTATGAAGATGCAGAAACTGACGCAGCTCTAGAAGTTACAATTAATCTACAGTGATCTGTGCAACTGAGACTGCTGTATCTAGAAATCATGTTTCCCTATATTCATCCCAGTAATGGCTCAGCTGACTGTTAATTGGTGTTAGGAAATGTGCAACACATGCTGTACTACTATAATTAAATGTTTAAAAGAAACACAATTACCTTAACTGATAACAACACAGACTGGGCCAGAACAAGTACAGCAATAGTTCTCTTAAAAAATGGATGCTGTGTTATATCATACATCTTAGCTCTAAAGCCATCGTTATCTGAAAAAGAAAGAGTTCGAGGAGAGTTAAAATACACAGTGTATTTTCCCCCTATTTCTTGATATATTTTCCATGTTCATTAGTGGCAAAATAATCCTACATTTCTAATTTTCTGCTACAATTTTCCATATCAAATAGGTCTTCTGAAAGTATGATTTCAAATACTGAACACCAGTGTTGCATGAAGGCTTTGGTACTTGCAGGGCAAGTGCATCATTCAACTGCTGTCAGGTTAATACATTCCATTCATATCATTAACAGTCAACTGCAAATATTTTTCATTTAGAAATTCATTTTTTTCATTAAGGCTTATCCTAAAACCATCGAAGCACAACCTTTTTTGGGTTGATTTTAATAGTCTTATGCAGAGATCTGTAGTTGGAGCCTGTTCCCACATTAACATATTCACAACCTCCTAGTGGCCTCACGATTACAATTTTAATTTGAATTGCAGACTCCTGGGGAATTATGAACACCAGGGCTCAACATGAATAAAATCAAAATATCTTTGATACCCGGGCGAGGTGGGAGATGAAGAGGTTGTGCTATCTTCAGTCTGCTTTTCAGATCTTCCCATCGTCTCTGATCTACCGTCAGTAAAGCTGTCCCCTTAATAAACAAAGAGAATCATATAAAGCTTTTGTCATATCAAAGCGAGAACATTTAATACTGTAAACCTGAAAACAACATTCTCTTTGGTGACTGAAATAAAGTTACATACGCAACTCTCCTTAAATAACATACTGTTTGGGTAAAGGAGTCCTGTACTCAAGAGGATTTCTGGATGCATTAGCTGTGAGTTTCTGGGACTCAAGTCAGCAGGCACAGTTGTTGCTCTTTGTAGCAGCAGCCCAGTGTGGGCAGTGAAACGCTGCAGGAGGTCTTCCATTTGACTGAACATCATTTGCCAGGAAGCACTGTTTTAAAGAGTGGTCGATTTTGTCCAGACTTTGCTGCAGAAAATCCTGTGGCTTGTCAGTGCCGCTACAGTTTCGCAGGGAACGAGCCCTCTAGGAGATTGCTGCCACTCTGCGCAGCTCTTCTCCTTGGGATGCAATTGAAATAAAATAATAGTATGCTATGAATCTACAAGAGCTCCCCACAAAGGAAGCACAAGGAGAGGTGAAGATACATCTTTAGGGTGGGTGGTGGTAGATGGTAGTGTGCGTGTTTTCATAACGTAGGAAGAAACGAGCAAACCCCAAACAGAATTCAACATTATTTGAAATGAGCTTCAAAACAAAATGAGGTCCTCACCACTTCAGAGAACTGTAATATCTCATGGAAGGAGTCTGGAGTTACAAAAACAATTGAGACCTTTTCAAGGTGAATGTCACAAGCCCGTCTCCCACACACTTGGCTGCTTCCACAGTCAGCATGGTGCTGCACCGAGCTGGGTGAGGGCTAGTGTGGTCTTTGGGGCTCATCTCGGCATTGGCTCCCATAGGCACTGGAACTGCGGCTGGCCGTGTGACTGATAAGGTCAGGATTGCTCCCTCTCAGTGGACATAATCTCTTTACGGAGCTGTGTTCCCAGACAGCACCCTGGGAGGAGATGCCTTCCAACACAATGAGGACAACGCAACAGATATAAGGATGCCTATTACCTGTGTCAGGCCCAGACCGGACCGTTTAGAAAAGCTTATATTAAAAGGCTGCTCATTCACCCACATGGGTGTGTCTGGTTTATATTCTTGGGGAGTTTTCACTGCAAAGAAGACAAAAGGTGGCAAAAAAGTGGACCTTTGTAAAATTTAGAAATAGTGATGCCAAGTTGCTGTGTTTCTCAGAAAGTACCAATTCCACCAACGAGATCATTATACGGGGACTGCAGAGCAGAGCTCTGCGTGTGGGACTACTGCTGGAGGAGCTGTGTTTGCATTCCAGCTTCAGCTCAGAACTGCCAGGTAATATTTGAGTCGATCATGACTTCACTGCCGACTGAAGACGTGACACTGGGGACCTGCAACAAGTGATCTGTGGGGGCTGTGAAACGAGGGGTGGTGGAACGTCTCGGGCAACTGCCTGATCGCTGGGGCAGCTGAGGATCCAGCCCAGAGGCCCCTGTGGAACTTCCCAGTCCAGTGTCTCCGGGCCTTCAGCTCCAACAGCTTACATGAAATACTATGGCGTATCTGAAAATAATTTGGGTTTTTTTGAGAAAACCCATTTACATTCACATGTAAAATAGCTCATTCAGCAACTGTTCAACCGTGACTCTCCTCACCAGTGGCTGGCACTACTCTAACCATGTATCAGCCATGAACTTCCTAAAGCCAAAATCTACTTAAAACACCAATAGCTTGGCCAGTTCTAAGAACCTCACATAGTGGACTGTTCTGCTCTCTTCTTTCTGGACTAATATATAAAAAGTAACAGGTATTTAAGAAAAAAGAGAGAAAAACAAACATTACATGTCACAGAAGCTACCTGAGGTTACTAACAACTCAAGAAGCTGACATTATTAATGAATAATTTATACTGGCTATATTTTTATTATGTAAATTCTATAGAAATATTGCATGATGTGCCTGTTCAGTGTAATTTACAGGGAACTGTTACTAGTGAGTAGCTTTTCTGATGTTCAGACTAATCCTTTCCCTGTAGTCAGATAGGGAATTGAGGGAGGAGAGCATTTACATCTGAAAAGGGGCCTGTAGTTTGATGAAAACATACAAGCGGAGAAAAACACCTCAGAATTATAAATGTAAAAACCAGGTAATTTTCTGAAAATAACAGGAACCCCCAATTCAGGTGCTATACCTCAGACTTCCATATTTACGCTGGCACCTCATGCGGGGGCAATCTGGGCTAAAATGAATTATTTCATTATCTCCTGTGATCACAATCCTTATAAGCCTTGTGTTTACACCTTCCTGTTCTCTCTCCTTTTGAATCATAGTGAACATAAACAAACCTTTCATTTCCACATGAGTTTGAGCTGTCCTGTGTCTTTAAAGCTGTCTATCTAAGAGGAGAGAATGAAATATGAATCTAATATGCAGTCACATATAATTAGGGGCTATTTTCCCCGGTTTATGTTCATATCTCAAACCTTAAAAACAAAACAAAACAAAACATGCTGGTGAAATGTACCCCGATATTGGGGATAAATCACTTCAAAAGTAACCCGTGGGTTGGCCCAGATCACCTTATTCCATAGTCAACAGTTGACTGACGACACAGATGAATACTGCGTTATGAGTTAATGACATCTCTAATTTGTGACAGAAATCTCACAGGCCGCCTTTGCAGGAGACAGGCTGACACAGTGAACCGGATCTTGTGAGTTCCTCCTATGGAAAGAAGGGGAACTAAGAGCAGAAATACTGTCTAGGAGACTGACAGCGGTTAGTAAGATTTGGCCTATTGTCACAAAAGCGCAATAAAAGTCATACTAGTAAGGGCCAAAAGTAGGTGCCTGTAGGTGGAGCAAGGCAACCAAGAGCAGCAAGTGGCTCCTGAAGAATCTCCATCGCCCAGAGAGCTGGCTCAGAATTCATGACAGATACATTCAAGACCAGATGCAAAACAAAAGGGGAAATGCACCACTTCTCACTCCTCAGCACCACATGCACCACACCTCAATAAGGTAAGGGAAAGGTGTTTGATCAACAGCTATTTAACTCAAACTCCTCAAGGTAATAGTCCTTCTTCTCACCTATTCTCATGCCTATGAACAAGTTTTTGAGGAAACTGACCCGTATAGAAAGTGTAAAGGGGTATGAAGAAACAATCTATATGATAGAAATGCTCAGCTAACATCTCAATAGAGTTTAATGAACTATGATGTACAGGACAGAACATACATAGCTAAATACATCGCAGCAATAGAAGAAAAACATTAAAATAATTTTGGCATTTCAAATAATGTATTAATGACCTGTAATTTAAAAATAATAAATTAATATTTTTTTTCAAGACTTGCTGAAAAATATTTTTTTACTTATCAGTGTAACGCTCAAACATTTGCAGGAAATGTAACATTACACAGCTGAACAGGAAGGGGCAAAAGCATCAATGAAAATCCAGTAGGGTTCTCATACTGGAGAAATTTCAGCTTTGTTAATTCACTAATCAAAATCTAGTGAATAAGAAAATAACTGAATAGCACATTGCTCCTTCTTCTCTAGAACAGATGTATTTTAACAAGAATGACTGCACTTCATCTCACCAAAATTACACTGGAATCATGCAAGCATAAAAATACCTCCTCAGCAGCAGGGGTTTTAGGCTACATCCAATTCAACACTTGTGTTTACTACAGAGTTCTGGCCGGGGCCATAGTGGGGTCACGGCCAGCACCCAGTTTGTCTCCAGCACAGGCACACTGGGTTGTCTTGCATCTCCAAGCCCCAGAGCACACAATCATTCTCTCCTTCCAGTGCCATGAGTGATAAAAATACCACTCTAGCTAGCTGCAACACAGATCTCTCATTATTTTGGGGCACTTTGAACTGAAAGATGATAAAAAGTAATAATTATGTCTTGGTGCCACAGGGGCACCACAAGAGGCTCAGAAGAAAAAGTCAGACTAAGGGCTGTGCAGTGTGTATGTGGCAGTCCCAGAGGATGCTATCTTTAAGTTGTGTAGACATGAGCTGTTCTGCAACAATTCACTCGGGGACAGGCTTTTCTGCTTTTCAGGGTAATCAGCAAAGCCCATGTTAACTGCAGTTTTTTCCTAGAACACTAGCTACTTTTTGTTTGGGTGTCGGACAATTAATTTTACAATGTACTCTGCTGTTTGCTGGGAAAAAAGCATGCAGCTTTACTTTGGATTTGAAATACCGCAATTGCAGGGCTGTAATTAGAGACCTTTTAGTCGTAACACATACAAGCATAACGCGACTTTTTACCTGCCACTGCATGGTTGCCTACATCAAACTAAAACAGCAGGACGTGGAGCATCTGTAAATACAATGTGCTTTAGGTTCAATATCTGTCTGACAACATGGCTGCATTGTAAATTTTTTTGTGTGATGGATTCTATAATCCCAGGCTTGAGTTTTGTAGCAAATATGGATCAGGTGTGTCTGAAGCCATACTTGCAGGCTTGTAGAATGCAAGATCTGTAAGCCAGTCTTAAATGCAGTCTTACTAGGTAGCGCAGACAGTGTAATATCAATTTCAGGTTTCTTACAGAGCCAGTTCTACACAGGATAAACCCCCTCATTCAGTACCTTGTTTTCATTGAAATTAGCAATGACAACTCCAACGAAAAGGGTCAGCCCAATCATGCAGCCCAGGAATACAAAAACATGAATGTAGATTCCATGGATCTGAAAAGACAAAAAAAAAATAAAATCATTAAAACAAATCCAAGTATGTGTTGTAGAAATCAAAGACTCTGATGTGTTTCCTTACCGGTCCAACACGATGAATAATAACATCTCTAACTTCCACCCAGCCTTTTAATGAAAGAACTTCGAATAGTGCCAGCATTGCATTCCCCACATTGTCAAAATTAAAATTCCGAGGATTTGCCCTGAAATGCAGTACACAAATAGGTTTAACTTCAGCAATAAAGTTCTTCTTTCTATTTCTTACCTTGAGACTTCATAGTCTAACTAACATTTAAATATCTTGTCATGTTGGTGTGAAAGCCTCTGAAACATAGTTCTGTCTCAAGAATAACAAAACAATAGCAACAGCAATAAATATGTACAGAATAATTTTTCTTGATTCCTATGTATGTTTTTACTCAGAATCTGATTCACAGTAGTAAAGCTTATAGCAGCATCATAGAATCACAGAATTGGTTAAGTTGGTAAAGACCTTTAAGATCATCAAGTCCAACTGTTACCATGTTGCTACATTTTAGTGGTTTTGTCAAATAAATTAGCAAAATACAGCACTCATGAAAAAATGGATCTGATGGCATTAGCCATCTTGGGTTTCCTATACCATGAGCTCTGACCTTTTGTATCAGTTGAGATTCAAGAGGCTGTTTCCAGCTGAACATTAAAAGTACCCTCTTTGCGCTAGGTTAGCGCATTGCTCTGCCTCTACAATCCCAGACAGATAATCCAAGGAGCCCAATTAGTGTTCAAGAAATTCTAAGGTAAATAGTTGTATCCCAGAAGAATTATTAAGTGTTTGGTGCTTCTGAAAATCCAACCATTCAGTGAAAAAGAGAGCTCTCAGATGTAGATACTTCTTTTAAATACGGTCCTTATACTGACATCTGGCTTTTGAAAATTTGGCCTGACACAGCCAACAGGTGGTATAAATGTCCTTGCGGTAAAATATTTTTCTGCAATAATAAAACATTCCCCAAAGTTTACAGTTATGCTGATTAGGACAGTTTTTGCTTATTTCTGGATCAAGCTGAAGAGGATAGAATTTGCTTACTTGAGGAAGAATTTGTCTGAAGCGTACAGAAACAAAGACTTCTGCAGATGTCAAGAGTTTCACTGACTGTTCAAATCACAGCATATTATTTCATTAGTGTAGGATGGCTCTGAATCTACCACTTCTGGTACATTCTTTATCCACGCACATAGTCAATTAAAATAATTGTTGCTGTTTAGCTGATTTTGCAAAATGCCAACCAACTTAAAAATATAGATAATTAAAAAGAGGGTTTTTTGCCTGTTCAGGTGTTAGGAAATATTAAACAGACTTTATCAGAATACTAATCATAAATATAACGTTAGCTTTTAAATAATTTTTACTCCACTACTGCACCAGATAGACCACAAGGATTCCCTGCATTGGAAACAGAAAGAAGCTGCTGGCTGGCACGGTTGATGGCCACAGAAGAGAAAGGCTGGTTTTAGGCATGACTTGCTCATTGACTTTTTGTGGGTAGCTGTAGGCAGGTTTATTTCCAATTCTTTTTTTCCCAATCTTTTCTATTTATTCTTAGGTTCTGTTGTTGATGCATGGCTGTCAAGATGTCTTCGTAATAGTACTAAAGCACACTTAAGCGATAATTAGTTTTTCCATTTCTGCTTTATAAATAGAAGTTAGATCTGTTAAAGTTTCATATATCTGGATTTTTGTAAATATATACTAGAATTTTTACCCTTAATATCATTTGACTGACTTACAATAAAAATTGTCCATCAGTAGTTTAATGCCATGAGATCTGAGCCATTTTCTGCATCAACAGCTGAGTTTTTCAAGAAAGACAGGACAATGCATAGCAACTCACCAGACTCGTGGCACCCAAAATCCAGGCTTTTTTTCTCCAGGTCTTAACTTTAAGTTGAGATTTTTGGAAACACTTACATTTATTCTGAAGATGCCATGACAGTCTTCCTATAGTGAAATAAACCATAACCTGAGATTAAATGACAGCCTGTGAGAGACGCCAAAATGCCAGTATAGACATGACACTTGCCATGATGGGGAAGCAATGTGAACAGAAATGAAGGGTTATTTACAGGTCCGAAATTAACAGTCATGGACCTTTACCCAAAGGAAAAACACGTCTCAGAAAGAATTCAGAAACCCCTTCTTCTTCCAGGACTGAGAGGGCTTTTCGTTTTGCCTTTCACCTCTTTCTTAAAGACCATTGCTCTCTTTAGGTGATGACATTTCTCCAAATGGAGTAAGAAACACAGCTAACTTCATGCAACCTACATAGCATTCCCAGTGCTTTTGACCTCTAGCAGCCTAGCCTGTTTTTTAGCTGCTGACCTAGGAATGCAAAGGTGTCACATACCAGGGCTCATTCCATGTGACATCCTTTGCAGACAATATGGCATGAATTTGACAGCTTTTTCAGACAGTCCCCGATACTTGGACTTGCTTTACTTTTTTACATGAAAACCCAGCCTTCCCCTCATTCACTCACTCCTTTATTACCGTTTCCTCCATCATCCCACTTCTGAACAACGAAGCGCCCAAGATATCCAATGTGATAGCTCTGATTGCCCCACTGGCTTTCCCCAGCAGGCAGACGTGGCACAGCATACTGTTATTTTGACGCAGGAAAGCAGTTCTTACCCTAGCAATGATGTGTGGATCATTGCATTTAGCCAGTTTTCCAGCAAACAGCTGCACTCCAAAGCTTGCAAAAACAAGCATTAACGTCAGCAAAAGAATAGAAACCTGTAAAGAACAAGTAAGACTTGTCAAGCTCTCCTCCTGCAGACTCGAGAAAGGGGGTCGGACCTTTCCGTGAACTGCAGGGAGAATCATTTTGTTGCATACACCTGGAGATAAGGCTTTTACGACCGACATGTTACTTTAATTTCTGATCCAGTAACCAGGTGCTGTGTTAATATTATTAACATAGCATCTAAGAACTGTAGATAAGGATCAAAGGGATTTTTTTCACTCAGTGTACCACCTTGCTAAATTCTGCATGCGTAAGAATTGCCATTCATTTTAGAGAGAACTCTTCAAGTACTTAAATATGTGCTGCTTCTGTTTTGCTGCGTCAGGCTTTACTAATTAAACTGAGTAAGCCATTGTTAGATAAGATAGCTGCAATAAAGATATGCATGAGCAAATGATGATGTAAATGTCTTTAATAGGATATAGTATCTATGAAATGCTAACTAGCTTTATACTTTTTGTCCTTGTTCTATTACTGTCTGCAACTATTTTGTAGCTTAGCTTTTTATAATTACCTGACCTAATACAGTATTCTGTTCAGGAATAAAATGTCTGTTGTTTAGACTGGCACATATCACTTAGGGAAAGTGGGGTCCCAAACCAATACATTAGGTTCTGATCAAACAATCACAGACTCCATTATTATCATTCTTACTATAACTGCATAATCATGATCACAATAACAATGACATAACAATGAGAACCAGATCTGTGATGAACAACTGCATTGTCTCTGGTTGTCTTTCAAAAAGCTTGGAGGTAGTGACTGTCAGCTCAGAAACCAGGTTTACTTTTGTTCTTGCAGAGCTGCCATATCCTACTTCTCATCTTCAATCCCCATCTAGAACTGTGAAAAATGGGTAGATTTTATTTCAGTAGTCCTCCTATATAATTATGCCCAAATATATACTGAACAATATCATTAATAAAAGAATTATTACAGTAGCTTTATTCAGTATAAATGTAAATAAGTTACTTGTATTCCAAATTCTATGGTCATGTGCAGTGGCAGCTACAATGAAAAGTAAACAGACAACAATGGAGAAAAGATTAGAAAACACAAACATTAGAGCAAAATGGCATTTTATCACTCCTCTTTTTTTTTTTTACAACTTTTACAACTTTTTTTTACAATCTTTTTTTTTTTTTTTTTTAACAACCAGAACAAAATAACTGGCACATACCAAAAAGATCTCCTTAAAGCCACTAAACAGTTCTCGCACCACTTTCCTCATCTGAGGGACCAGTTTGAAAATTCGAAGAGGTCGGAGGCAGCGGAGGACCATTAAGAGCTGAGCTCCGGATTTGGCAGGGACATTCTGAGGCATCCAACACAGGAATATCAAGCTTACCTTGAGGAGACAGAGCAGAAAAAAGGCAAAGAAGGATTAGGTTTACAATGTCTTACTTGACATAGACACAGCACAGATGATTAATAAACATTTCTCGTCCTTAAAATTAAAGGGAAGATTAAGGCAAAAAAGCCCAATTTAGAAAAAGGACTTAGGTATCCTGTGCCCTGGCTGATTGTCCTAACTCATGGGCATCAGCTTCAGCTTCTGTCTCCCCCTTTGACTCAAACCCTATTTTATCCTTTTCAGCAGATGGAATAGTTCCAGAAGAAGAAATCAAATTGGCTGATTCAGAGCAGGGACACGAACTATATTCTTGGAGCACGCAGCATCATCTCTCTTCCCCCTTCTCATTTCAAACAGAGATTCTATCCTGAAACTTCGACGTCCTCACCTGGAAAGTCTGTTAACAGTTTCCTCACCAGTTTTTCCTACCACTTTGTTACAGGCATAAGTAGTTTTGTCATTGCGTGGTTTTATCACAGGAATATAATACATTTGAAAGTGTTTTCAAACAGCATAGTTGCCTCTTGTAGCCTGAACATTTTCTGACAGATGGTTATTGATTATAAAGTCTGTTAATTACTTCTTATTATTTAAGAAGTATTAATAAAGCCATTGTTATAAGGGGACAGAAGTGAGAGTCTTAAATAGGTAAGTACACAAAAAATGGAAGATCAAGCTGGTATCATCAATACAATTTAAAATGTAACATGATTTGTTAAAAACATCAGTGGTAAAAGACAGCTGCCCCACCGAAACAAAAAGATTTGCCAGTGCTTCTGACTTTCTTTCATATTCTTTTCAAACCACCACAGGCACATTTGGAATATCCAAGCTACACCACCTAAATATTCCTTCAGAGAAGCAGAGGGATTCAGAGGGATTTCAAGAAACTAATGCATATACTGATTATGATTACTACAGTAGGAGTTTTGTATAAGTATGCATATTTTTATTTATGCTAACAATGGAACCTTTGATACAAATTGATCGTGACAAATTTTATGCAGCACATCTGTCTGGTGGATTAATCTCTGAAAGATTTAATCTAAATCCATCAAAGCCATTTTGTTTAGTAATTTCTTCAGTTAGAAAATATTTCACACTGTATTATACTGAGCACTGGTTTTGACACATCCTGTGGTGTTTATTGTCGTATGTGAAGAGGAAATGGACCCCCGTCTCCTGCATTTGAATGGAACGCAAGAAAATTCTGGGAGACAAAAACAGTAGAACAACTTTTTCCTGAGAACCATTACTGATAGGTATGGAATGTAGAAAGATGTTGCTCTGCTTGCTTTCTGTTATAGCAACACTGGCAACAAGGATGTGCCCTTCTGTCAAATGGCAGAGGCTTTTGAAACACCTTCTATAAAGTAGAATTGACGAGAGGGGAGAAAGCAATGAATGGCTAAGAAATACATAAAATAAAGATTCTCATGCACAAAAATGCCAAAACAAGGTCAGCGATCTTGAGCTCACTTTGGCATGAAATAAGATCTGATACTTAAAAGAGATCAACAAATAAACCTTTAAAAGGGACCACAGAACATGAAACATACACTAAGTTGCCAGGCATTTATCAAATATTAGTGTATTTTTAGATGTCTGAGCAAGTATTTGTACACATAACTGACAGGACTGCGCATCAAAACAGTGGTGTTTGCACCCATATTACGCTACTGCATTTGCACCGGGGTGCAGAGCCAAAGTTTTTAACATCACCAAACATTTACATATCCAAAGAGATCAAAATTAAGAATCCTACAGAAACCTCCCATAAATATAAAAACTTACAAGATATATAAATATGTCCATAACTCCTCCAAAGTCCCTAATAACAGCTGTTGGTGTAAAGAACAAGCCATCTGCCATAATCTTCAGATTAAGCTCAATGCTCATGAATATTACAAAAACATATTCAGCAATCTGAAAATCAAAGCAGAGAACAGAGATAGTTTAGGAATAGGCAGTGGAGAAAAACAAGGTGACTGTGCTTCATTAAATGTACCTGAAGTGTTGGTGCATGCATAACTCTTCTAAAGGGGGATTCGAACATCATGGAAATGCAGGAGCATATAGTAACAATGATCATGACCCAGTCCAGGTAAGTAACCAAACCCAGCAAGTCACTGTGAACAAAACATAAGGATAACCGTTACAGAAATTTCAAGAGTGCTGTGGCCCTTGTGTTGTGTCTACACCACAGTTAAGTGCTTTCCTATGAAAAGTAAATTAAGCTGAAGAGTGTCAACGATTTCAGTATTTCAGAAATGCATAGTAAAACCAGGGAAGTTACATGCAAGTGAAGAAGAAAAGTTTGATAAAAGAATCCTCTTCCTATTCATCCTCCTCCCCAAACAACTCCATGGAAAGAAAAACCTTTTTGGGAACGAAAAAAAAAAAAAAAAACACATGTGCATGCACACATACACACATACATGCATGTGTGCGCTCACACACTTATACTGCAGGCTTATGTGACCCAGCGAAGTTACTTTTGCAGTGCTTACTAAAGCTGATGGTATTTGGTATTTTTCACAGCTCCAGTAACAGGATCTGTTTTAGAACTATAAAAAGAAGAAAAGATACAGTCATTTACATTTTATTTTAGTCAGTATTATAATTATACCATGCATCCATCACCTCAAAGTATCTAAAATCAAGGCTACATTTTATCTTGGCTTGATTTTAAATGTCTAAGTTTCATTTACTTCTATGCAATTTTAGTCATATTATCAACACAGCATCACTTTAATTCATGGCCTACCTGTAATCCATCTAACAAGTCTTTAAACTGCTATTTTTTGGGGACTTGTTTTTGTAAGCAAGGACTTAATTTTGTATTTTGCTTGGGGTGGGAGGGTGGGGGATAACCTGCTACTTAATTTTATGTTCCGAAGTGCTTCCTCAGGAGTTCTTTCTGCAAAAACTCTTGGGCCATATCCTCATTTGACACATGCAAAAAATTCTTTCACAAGCTCTATTTCTTTTATTACTTCTTCAATAATTTTCTGATTAATATTTCTAGATTCTCCATATCTGAATTTCCCTCTGAAACTGCTGTGCTTCACCTACCGTATCCAAACACCCATTAGGCAGCCAGAGAGAGTGACAACCACTCTGTAAGTAATAAGCACATATCTAGGTGACATAAGTTCTTGCTCCAGCAATTATTTAGCCTTTTTAAGCAAATCAGAATG
>KL276493.1:0-12067 GCA_000699545.1 Podiceps cristatus | reverse complement strand
TCCTATCCAAGAAGCCGCCCCAGCGGTTAGGGGCACTTTTTACATGTCTTTCAAATCCTTGTAGTAAATCATGCCGAGAGAGGATCTGCACTGAGGTATCCTATGTCCCGTGTGAGGGCTCTAGCCACTGGGATGTGAAAGTGCCATCACTTCCTCGCTGAGCTTAAAGTAAAGAATGGACTGACCTGACTTGGGGCACTACTATTAGAAGAGATTTCATGGTTACGAATTACAAGAACGTAAGATACATACAAGGAGAACAAGAGGCATCATCCACAGGCCAGGTTCACCCACTTATACCAGTCAGTATACTGAATATATGGCTTTTGGTGCCTTCCCACTGAACCCACTGACTTTTGTGTCTTCTTAAGCTCATACCTTTTCCTCACATTGTATATAGCAGCACTCCACAGCCTTTTTCACTAGAAGAAAATATGTATCCTATAAGTTTGAAAAGGATCTGTAGAATATCTTACTTGGCAAGCTGGGTGGGATGATGAATAAAGTAGGTAGGTTTTAAGCAAATGAAAAAACAACTGTTCGACAAAATTGGTTTATTCTTGTAATTGCAAACATTTTAATTAAACCCTTTCTAATATAAATATCCTGTTACCCTTGGGCACTCCACAATGCTAACAGCCACTGACAACTGGATGGGAATGCATCCAGTGTGTTTTGTTTCGCTGTTTTAATTTGCAACTGCTTCATGGACCAGAGAACTGCCATCAAGTTAGCAGTTGCATAGAAAAGTAGGCACCTCACTGAAGGATGTGCTTCTACATAGGTGGCAGAATACTTAAATATGAGTATTGTAAAATTGGGTCTCTAACCTTCCTATTGTTCTATTTAGAAGTAATTTGTTGAAGGGCACAGAGAAAAATCGATAGTAAAGCAGGTGCTGAAACCTGGTCTTCCAAGTGCCAAAGCTCACAGCCTCGGGCTATCTTCTGTCTTACGCTGCCTGTTTGCAAGGTGACATGCATTAACCTTCCAAAATTAGGGTTCCAGCCATAGACAGAGGTTTAAAAGAAGAGCTGTAAGATGATTTTATATCAAGCTGCTTGTACATAGATCTGTATCTGTCACAATCATATACACCTACAGTTTAGTTACTCAGTCCTTCTGGTTTTCACCTGATCTCAGCTTTTCTCCTTTTATCTCCCGCAGCTGAACACCTCCCCATCCCATTCTGGGTCTCTAATTACAGGCTAAAGAGTCTTCGGGTGAGCATTGGTGAGATCCATCTCTCTTCACCTTTTTCCATTCTTTGAATAACTGTTGGTCTATAAAGACTTCCCGCCTTGTGATGAGGAACAGGAAGAGAATAGCGACTGATTCCCAAAGGTCTAAAAACGAAGGTATAAATCATTACTTTTTCCCCTTAGTTCACGCCTGCCGTTTCCCCGCAGTCTTGTCCCATCTCGGCATCGCAGACTGCTCAAACATGTCTGCCCCTACACAGCGTTTTACTGCTTCCTTTCTTCCAACAGCGAGACTGTATGATAGGCAACGGGCTGCCAGCTTGTGTGGTGACCACATTATATGCAGTCTTCCTTTCAAAATAAAAGTTAGACCTAGATTTCTGAGAACATGAAAGCAAACACTTGTTGGAACCAAATGTTGATATGGAATACACTTACGCATTAAAGCGGGCTCGTACCACCACTCGGCAGAAATTCCTGAATCTGTGCTCACGACCAACTATGAAAAGTGGTTTATCAAAATACGGATGATTCTCTCGCAGCTCCTCTTCCTGGACTTTCCTTTTGAAGGACAGAACATAAATTATTGAGTAATATGCTTTACACCTGGCAAAAATATCCCTTACACTTTGTTCTTTTTTTCATCATGACTCTCAATACTTTTTACTTCATAGAGAGAATACTTAATACAAAGAAGTGTGCATTCAGACTTTTGATTTTTAAATACCTTTTCATTTCAGCTTGTTCTTTTTTTTCTTGGATCATCTTTATCTCACTGTCTTCCCTCTGTGCATTTCTGTATCGCACTGTGTTGGAGTGCTAGAAGCAAAACGATTCCTTTTAAATGAGGTCTGTGGGTTGTTTTTTAATGTTTCAGATGAAAGAAAGATACGGTATTTTACATAGAAAGATCCAAATGAAGAATCTTTTTTTCCAAATGCACTGCACATCAACTCAGTCAAGCATACTGTACAGTATATTCTATCTACAGCACAAGGCTGCCTATTTTCATCAAGGTTAATTTCAGTTTTAATTTCACGCGTGAAGTCTCATCCAATGTAACTTTTAACTTTAAAAGCAAAGGTCTTGTAAGCTCAGCTGATATCTCTGAACTGGAATGAATACCATCAAAGTTACCAAGGGCAAAGAGAGGGAAAGAAAAGGCTTTAGACACCCTTTCAGTTTCTGGAGCCCGCTGCACGTGCTGCCAGGCAGCAGGTTGTGCAGAACATCGAGGGAGTGGCTGCAAAGCACGGGGAGGGGGGAGAGGGAGGGAGAACGGTTGCTCACCCAGTGGAAGGTACAATCAGTATTATTTTTCAGTGTTAAGTGAGTCTTTGGAGCCCTCCTGGAGGGGCAATGTTGGGTGTTACCCTTACTATTGGACAGAAGCAAAGACAGATCTGCTTTAAAATACTACTTACCTACTGTTTCTCTCTACCGCCATGCAGGGTAATTCATTATTTACTTCTTACAAAGTTGTTTTTAAGTATTAAGGACATCCAGAAAATGACTATCATAGTTTGGAAACGGAGGGACTAATATCGCCCCTTGAATTTTCATAGTCACAGAGATCCACAAAACATCATTATGAATTTGTGGAAGTGCAAATGCACTTAACTGCACGAAACTATAGCACAGTGAAATCCTTGATTACTATTCTCCCTTTTAGTCTTTGTCCTTTTGTCTGGCAGTTTTAGTGTTTGAAAAACACTGTTAAACTTCCATTGGAAATTTTGAAGTGCTGTTTCACTAGCCTGAGTGATTAGTGTAATTCCAGAGTAAGGCTTTTTAAGGTGTCCTGGGTAGCAATTGTTGTGTTCTTAATGTAGTGTCTACAGCTTCAGTGAATCTATCATCTCCGCAAGTGTTTCAAAACCAGTAAGTCTATCAGTGAAATGACCATGTCAGTTATTTTCATGATAATTCTAATGTAGTTGCAGTATTTGTTTTATGATTTCCTTTAAAGATTTCAAAAGACAAATTGTAAACAAGATCATAGAAGGACATTAATCTTACACAAGCAGTTATTATATAGTACATATTCTTATTTCTTATATTCTGAAATTGAAACCGTCATTTCTATGAGGACTTACATCTTGAGTCAATGTTTCAAGAGATTTTCCTCTGCTGATTCGCTGGCTGTTGGAACCGTGTCTCAGTGACCTGAAACAATCATAATCAATTTAACGATACATCTCAAGATGAAATTTTGACCTTTATAAGATGGCCATTATAAAGCACTGCTCTCCAGCCACACAGTATCTCCAATTCTTATCATTTTTCTCTCGCTAACATCAGAAGCTTATATGTTCTTCAATTGTTTTCAATCTGGTCTAACATAAGCCAATTTCTTTCCTTCTGATCTTTAAATTGATAGCTTTGTAGTTGGCAAAGGAAATGACATTTGAAATAAAAAGGCATTTTTTCCATTTATACAGTACAATGGATTTCATTACAATGAAGAATGTAGAATTCAGTTCTCTGTACAAGTAAGTAATTTCAGTTTTTCACACGTTAGGTATTGCTCAAATTTAATTCATCACCTTTATTTTAAGAATATTTTTAAACTTTCCTTTCTGTCCATGTTTACCTGCGTTCTTGTCGTATATGATGCTGGACACTAAGTATTGACCTTTCCTTTGCAGGCTGCCCCTCAAAGGATCCACTCAGCATGCGTTGTCTAGTGCAGGCCCTACAAAGAAATAAAATGATGGTGACACAGAGTTTTCAGTACAAATGATGGTCATTTCTGAGGTAGTGTGTTTAGACAAGTCAGTTTGGTGTTCTGGGAAGCAAGTGCACAGATTAAGATACACGAACAATAAAACAAAAATGGACTTTTCAGGAAAATATATTTCCAAGGCAATGGTCCCTACTCTGCATCATAACTGGTCATCTCCATGCATTAGCAAGGCCATCTTTGAGGTTTTTTCAGTTTGCTGTAGAATTTATGGTCCTTCAAGACTTCACTAAGTGTGAAAAAGGTCAAGCAATGCACTAATCATCAGTAAAACCAGCTTCTCAGCAATAAAGAGGGGAAAAGTACAAATACAGCTGTTATTTTAGGGCAGGGCCCTTTCAGGGCTGTACATGGCAAAGTATTTATGCACACATTCAAGACTTACAGCATATCTTTGAGTGTTCTACGTAACTTGGACCACATATGGTCTGAAATGAAAAGATGCATATATTGCTGATATCCTGTAATATGAAATATCCGCTTTCTGGGAATTCATTGGATTTGCGGCATTTTGTTGCGGGAATTTTTTTCACTTGTTTGCTTATTTGATTCATTTTGCTTCTGCTGAATTTTGGCAAACACATTTTACACTATTTTGACAGAAATTAGTATTTGTGAGTGTAAGTGTGCTACAGCTAAACAGAGCATGCATATATTTATTTTGCTGGCTGCAATGAAATGGATTTGCTTAAGAAAAACAGAGGTTTCCACTAAAAAAGCTCACACAACTCTGCCGATGGCTGAGAAACTGAATTTCAACTTCGGAAAAATACTTTAACTTTCCAGTAATGTTGCAATTTTGAGTCTGCACAGCGCACACCGTATTCCTCATTTTGTGCTATGCAGTCGTTCCCAAAAATTCACACAAGACCGAGCTGGTAATATTTCATACTTTTTAATGGACTGAATCTCCTTTTTTTTTTTTTTTTTGAAAACATGAAAAAAAACTCTACGCTATTGGAGTGCCCACTCTATTCACCAGTCTACTGTAAGGCTTAGATAAATGCTATCCTTGACAGCGTGGGATGATCATGCTTGATGGTAAAAGGTGTCCCAGGCATGTTCTTTCCCCACTATGACTTTGTTTTTCACTCTTCTTTGCTATATCTCCTTCTTTTGGATTTAAACACATAAATGATAGGAGTAGGGATCCAAAGTGAGATCTGGAACAAAAATGAGAAGCTTAGAATGCTTGTCAGTGTCATCATTGCCAATCATACTAGCATGCTAGAAAAACACATTGTGCTACACTCATTATTGTATTAGGTTACACTACACTGAACTGAAGCATCATGCTGTTTAAGAAAATTACTGTGTATCTTATAAAACACAACTTACATTAGCCATATCATGAATATTTTAATAACAATGGATTTTAAGCATTATGTTTTGGAGTGTGAGACTACATAAGACTGTCAGAAGACAACAGAGATATCATTTGAATACCTATGCAATTTCCTTGTTTAAAACCAAACCAAACCAAAAAACAACAGATTAAAATTATTTCCTAAAAATAGATCCTACCCCACTCCATTAAAATGGCAATCCATTTTTGCCCAGCAGAAACGATGGGGAGTTCTGGGGTCTCACTTCGTATAGAGGCTTCTTGCTGTGACAAAGAGGGTAACTTATATTTTTTTCCTGCAAATATGAATTACTGTGCTCTGCTTTTAACAGTTTGAAATTATTTTCTGGACATCAAAAAGTGACTTGCACCTAAACTTTTCATGTCCTTGTACACAGGTTACTTGAATACCAGATTACATAAACTCTTAGTGTCTGTATAAAAAAGAACATTAACTGCTCAAACAATAAATTCTTTACCTGACCAATGAACAAGATGGCTTATTTGATTGTTAATAGTATAATAAAATACACTTAACTATATACAATCAGAATGGGCATGCATAAAGGGTAACACCTGTAGAAAGACTGTCAGGATTGTCTATGATCTCTGCCTAAGTTAGTTTCCTAAATCCTTATTTAGAATTTACATCCTTTGCCTCATTTTCAATAACTCTAGAAGCCCTGCAGCTCCTACTGAAGTCAACAGAGAAATGATGAAATGCCAGTTGTATAGCACAGAGATCAGAAATTGTTATCAAGTAACTGCAAAGAAACTTTTTGTATTTTCAGAGACAAAGATGTTGTGCTGAAAGGCCATGGCTATTTTTGTCATCTTCTCTCCTGTCTCCCTCTGCTTGATGGGAATTATATGATGGGAATAATCTTCCTTGTATTAACTCTCAGTAAAAGCCATACTTTGTTTTCCTTTCAACTCAGAAACTGGCTATTTTTCAGCTGTTTAGGCAGCTAGAGTTGAAGAACTTCGGGGACTTTTGAAAAAGAAGGCAGGTGACATGAAATTTTCAGAACTGCAAAGTTGTCTATTTTAAAATCTACAATAGGATTTGACTTCTTATTCTAGACACCTACACTTACGTGCTTACTCTTGGTGCCTATGTGTGGGCCATGCGTCCAGGCATCCCTCATAATCAGTGGAGATGCAGGACTCAATTAATTTGGTTGTAAAGAGGTGGCTATTGCCACCTGCATTACCTTGGAATATTTTGTCTTGTTTCCAGCTGCTGCTCCAGCAGGGTATGGGTCCCCTACAAATTTCCGTCTTGGACATCCTCTAACATCTCATACATTACTAGACCTCTGCAACCTCATTGAATGTTTGGTGAATTAATTTAATTAATGACGTTTGGAAGATATTAAAGTAATGCTGAAGTGGGCACCTACAGACAAAGCAGTCAGCCAAAGATCTCACTGGGCTCCACTGCCTGTATTGACTAGACTTCTTTCAACTCGATGACACTTTCAACACTTCACTCACAGGCAGATCTGGTAGTCTGGAGGTGATTCCCACAGCTAGGACAACTACTGTTTCACGGTTTTAAAAATTTAGCGGTTTGCAAAGTAGAGTTCAAAATAAATGTTTTTCGACTTGATACATCCTCACATAGCTGGTCAGAATCTTTTGACCTTTCTTTGAACAATGCAGGCAAAATTCCCTTTTTTAAAGCTAAAATTGTCCTTCCCATCTTCCAATACCACCTGTAGGAAATATTAGATAGCTTCACGTTTACTTGAGGAGGAAAGAGGAAGTTATGAAACAAATGAGAACAGACAAGAAATAGGTCAAGCTTCTGGACTTTGTACTTCCAGAACTCTGAACACAGTCCAGCAGCTGCAAACTACATGCCCTAAATTTGCCTTGAAAAGCACAAATGGAATAAAATATCCCAAAAAAGAGAATGCAATTTGGAAGATTATTAGAAAGCCAGGCTACAGGTTAAGACCATACAGAACAATATGATATTGGAATACTACATAGTTTGTATTACCTGCAAACAATTATGACGTCCAAATTTGAAGTCCTTTAAACTATTTCATGCTTTGGAATCCCTGAAAAATAAGTGTTGAACAGAGTGTTCAAGTAACATTTTTTGAGCTAATGCAAAATGTTAAATGCTTTGATCAATACTTCAAAATACTGTACCTTTCATGAATATTATGAGGTCATCTGCAGACGGCATGCATATAGCTCATTCTTGGACTTTTTAGGGAGGCATCCTTTCTGCAACAAGTGTTTACTCATCTTCTTGCATCCCAGTATAACACAGGTTTGTTACTTTTCTGTATTATTTTAATGAGTGAATATTTATGTGTTCTGTAGTAACTGCATCTACATTGTGGTTTAACCCCAGTTGGCAACTAAGCCCCATGTGGCCGCTCGCTCACTCCCCTCTGGTGGGATGCAGCAGAGAACCAGAAGGGTAACAGTGAGAAAACTTGTGAGTTGAGGTGACACTTTAATAAGTAAAGCAAAAGCTGGGCACAGAAGCAAAGGAAAACAAGGAATTCATTCACTGCTTCCCATTGGCAGGCAGATCTCCAGGAATCTCCAGGAAAACAGGGCTCCATCATGTGTAATGGCTACTTGGGAAGACAAAATGCCGTAACTCTGAATGTTCTCCCCCTTCCTCCTTCTTCCCCCAGGTTTATACGCTGAGCATGACATCATATGGTGTGGAATATCCCTTTGGTGATTTGTGTCAGCTGTCCCAGCTGTGTCAACCTCCTAACTCCTTGTGTACCCCCAGGTTACTCCCTGGTGGGGTGGGGTGAGAAGCAGAAAAGACCTTGACTTAGTCAAGCACTGCTCAGTAACAACTAAAACATCAGTATGTTAGCAACATTAGTCTCATACTAAATCCGAAACACAGCACTATACCAGCTGTTAGGAAGAAAATAAACTTTATCCCAGCCAAAACCAAGACAATATTTTACTATGTGCATTTGTTCTTATTCTCCCTGAAACATGCTCACAGTGAAGTCTTAGCAGTGTGTTACACTTCAGTAAAGCACTCAGTTATCAACATCATTCAGCACTGTTTTCACTCTATTTTTACTAAAACTTTCTATGCTCTATTGTACTTCCATCTGTCTTGGAAAATATGGTTAAATGTGACAGGTAATTAATCCACCTGATGAGGTTTTGAGTTTTTCTCTCTTTCATTTAAAAAATTTAATTCAATAAGACACTGTTTGAATAGCAAGAAAAATGCACATTTTCACCACAGATACACTACCATTCTTTGGGAAGAATATGTATTTTTTAAAGAAATCTGAATTTGGCTGGTAAAATAAAATGCAACTTGGATAATTAATGATTTTTCTTTCCCATGTTTTTTCTTATTTTCTTCAATATGTCTCTAAAGGAAAAAACAAATAGTAGATCCACCTGATGAGGTTTTGAGTTTTTCTCTCTTTCATTTAAAAAATTTAATTCAATAAGACACTGTTTGAATAGCAAGAAAAATGCACATTTTCACCACAGATACACTACCATTCTTTGGGAAGAATATGTATTTTTTAAAGAAATCTGAATTTGGCTGGTAAAATAAAATGCAACTTGGATAATTAATGATTTTTCTTTCCCATGTTTTTTCTTGTTTTCTTCAGTATGTCTCTAAAGGAAAAAACAAATAGTAATTTTCTTTAGTGTCTGCTCCGTCTGTTGAACTATGGTAGTAAGCTACAGTTTTACAGTGATCTATAACATGGTGGTCACTTGGCACAAACCCCATAAACCAGAGCTACTTCTTATCAATGGGTATGTGCATTCCAGTATTTATTTCTGTTTGTCTTTCCAAGAGGCAGGTGAAATCCAATGATGTCGTACACTTGCAGAGATTTAAGAAGGTGGTGACTAAGTCTGGATTTTGCTCCTGATGGCAACAATCATCATCTGAGCTTAACTGGAATATTTGTTCTGCGATATGTATGGTATCAAAACCTCACAATCATGAAGAAAAAAAAATCATACTCAAATTATTAATTATATACAGAGAAATTTGTTGTGATTTCGAACTGACTAATTCAAGTCAGTTATTTAATGCAGACAAATTTCTAATAAAGGATATGCCTTCCATGATGAAACGACTGGCTATGTGGACGTGCGAAGAATAGTGTTTGACACACTGAATGGTAGAGCATTAAACCAGAAGGACCCTGATAAACTTGAGCACTGACCCAGCAAAACCTTCAGAAAGTCAGATAAGGAAAGGCACCAAGTTTCACACCTGGTACAGAATAGTTCCATGTGTCTATGCAGGCTGTGGAGTGTCAGCTGAGGAAAAGGATCTGGAAGTTATACTGTGTACTGGGTCTGGAGGGGAGGGAGCTACCTGGATGTTAACTGGATGAACGTGTTCTTGCCATCGGTAAGACAAATAGCCTACTATATTATGGAGGAGTGTAGCCAGTGGTTGAAGGGAAATTATTATCCCTCCTCTACTCAGAGCTGGAGAGGCTGCACCTAAGACATGGTTCTGGGTACTCCAAGAGGAATGCTGAAACCCAGGAGCAGATATAAGAGGTCAGTGGCCAACAACACATGACCTCCAGGTCCTTGAGAGCTGGGCTTGTTTGTTTTCACGAAGAGGCGGCAAAGCATGAAGGTAAACTCTTGTTCAAGATGTCAGTGCAGTGAGCAATGGCCAGAAACTGTGGCTTGGAGGGTTCAGACCGGACATCAGGAAAACTCTCGCTCAAGGGTAGGGTAATGCAGTGCTGGAACCAGAGCAGGTGGAAGATACAAAGTTGATCTGATCCAGGGTTAGCAATAGCCGTACTTCAAGTGGGTAGTTGGACAACATGGCCTCCAAAGTTGCCTTAGGACCAAAATGTCTATGTTCCTGTGATAAACAAACTAATGAAAATGTCTCCTCATTCCGTTATAAGAGGTGGTGTATTATAGCACTGTATTATTGTCCAGAGACAATTTATTCAGAGATTAACTTTATAACTTCCTTAGAAGCACAGAGAATCTCGTTCCTTGCTCATTCCAATATTCAGAAAAAAACACCATATTTTGTATAAGTACTTATATGCACACAGTCTGAATTATCTTTTAGAATATTAGAAAATAAGTAGATCTGCATACTTAATTTAAGCAATTCCCCCCCCACCCCAAGATGCACACATGGCAGTCTCAGTTTCAAACATAAGATAAATGCTCTTCACTCAATTAGCTGTTTATGAAACTGAAAGTTCCACTTAAGCACGAGCTATGTTATTCACTCATGTCCAGTAAATGCATCAGACAAATCTTGACTAGAGCAGTGAAAATCCTATTGAATACCCCCAGCATCAGTTTACAGTTTGATTATAGCATCAGCTGTAATGAAAAGTAAGTAAAAAGCTGCCCATTTAAAAAATGTTGGTTTCCCAAACTGTCACAATATGTATTTTACAATAAAATGAAATTTAGTGATTTTGGTGAGTTTTATTTTCTTATCAAAAGACCAGAGAACTTTTAAGTTATTCCCTGTGTTTTAGAAAATAAGGGCATAAACCATTAGGTGAGGGTGACTGAGCACTGTCACAGGTTGCCCAGAGAAGAATCATAGAAACATTAAGGTTGGAAAAGACCTCTAAGATCATTAAGTCCAACAGTCAATCCAACACCACCATGCCTGCTAAACCATGACCCAAAGTGCCATGTCTACACGTTTTTTTAACACCTCCAGGGATGGTGACTCCACCACTTCCCTGGGCAGCCTGTTCCAGTGCTTGACCACTCTTTCAGTAAGGAAATTTTTCCTAATATCTAATCTAAACCTCCTCTGTTGCAACTTGAGGCCGTTTCCTCTTATCCTATTACTAGTTACTTGAGAGGAGAGACCAGCACCCACCTCACTACAACCTCCTTTCAGGCAGTTGTAGAGAGCGATAAGGTCTCCCCTCAGCCTCCTTTTCTCCAGGCTGAACACCCCCAGCTCCCTCAGCCGCTCCTCACAGGACTTGTTCTCCAGACCCTTCACCAGCTTTGTCGCCCTTCTCTGGACCCTCTCCAGCACCTCAATGTCCCTCTTGCAGTGAGGGGCCCAAAACTGAACACAGTGCTCGAGGTGCAGCCTCACCAGTGCTGAGTACAGAGGTTGTGGTGTCTCCATCCTTGGAGATACTCAAAAGCTGTCAGGACATGGTCCTGGGCAACTTGCTTTGGGTAGCCCTGCCTGAGCAGGGCGGGGTTGGACCAGATGACCTCCAGAGGTCCCTTCCAACCTCAACCATTCTATGATTCTGTGAAGCACAGTTTAATAGAAATCAGAATCAGGTTCTGCACTACTGATACTTTGATTATATTTTGGTCTATGTGAGACTACTTTTAATTTGTGCAGTTTCCCCACCATTCTGTGCTCTTTACAATTTATCCTCAACACCAGAGAGAATGCACTGTTTTATACACAACATTTTGACTGGTCCTTATCCACCCTCTCTACTTCAGAAAGCCAGTGGGACTAATAAAGACACCCATTCTTAGATAATGATCATAGAATCATAGAATCATAGAATTGTCAATGTTGGAAAAGACGCTTAAGATCATCGAGTCCAACCATTAACCCATCACTGCCAAGTCCATCTATACCATGCCCTCAAGCACCACATCTATCCGTTCTTTAAATACCTTCAGGGATGGAGACTCAACCACTTCCCTGGGCAGCTTGTTCCAATGCCTGACCACCCTTTCGGTGAAGAAGTTTTTCCTAATATCTAACCTAAACCACCCCTGTCGCAGCTTGAGGCTGTTTCCTTTCATTCTATC
>KL276491.1:18836-33812 GCA_000699545.1 Podiceps cristatus | reverse complement strand
AGGCTGCCCAGGGAGGTGGTTGAGTCACTATACTTGAGAGTATTTTAAATACAGCTAGATAAGGTGGTTAGGGGCGTGGTTTATTAGTAGTGTTTAGGCATGGTTGGACTCAATGATCTTAAAGGTCCTTTCCAACCAAGGGATTCTATGATTTTTCCACTCTTGCTTGCAAGATGACAACTTCCATGTTTGCTTTCCAAGCTGATTTTGAATAATAGGCCTTCATGCCTTTATTGCTTGAAGGTTAAATGTTAATGTACTCTGTATGGGACTGTACCTTGAAGTAATTTCTAAGCTGAATATAAGATGAAAACCTGTTGCTTATTATGCATTTCTCTGCCTGCATCTAAAGACTTATCTGGAATTATGTCAACTATTTTGATTTTAAGGTTTAAGCTAAGCCTTTAAGATTTGATTTAATGCAATTTTATGTCTCCCTTTGTACTAAAAGTCGCAGAAAAGAGGAAAATCGCAATGGACCTGTGACATGACAAACAATATCAGTTTTTCAGGAGCCATTATCATTTCTCATGTCATTGCAAACAAATAAGGAATCTCTAATCCAAGGACAAATGTCATGCAACACTTTTATCTGTCATCTCAATATACATTTTCATACTTAAAAATATGCAGCATTAGCAAGCTATTGCACTGCTTACTAAAAATATTTTGAAAAAGTCATTACATCATATATAATCTGGCTGTGAAGACTCATTACTTTGGTTCTAGTTAATACTTTTAATTGCAGTTCATTGTTGATTTGCAGGATATCTCTCTCTCTTTCTTTTTTTTTTTTTTTTTTTTTAAGGAAATCTGTTTACTCAACAAAGCTCCATAAATATATTTTTAAAACCTAATATGACCAAGTAACGTGTAACAGTGAATGTTCTGTTTATATGGCTGATGATAAATTTAATCCAGAAAAATAAACAAGACAGAAGTCTTAATCACAGATTGAACAGAAAAGGAAAAAAGAGTGAATATTACTTTTAGCAGAGAGGTGAGGTGTATTACTGCATTTCACACATTTGCTTTCACTTATTGTGCATATAAGCATAACCAAATTGCTTATAATTTTCAAAATAAGGCAAAGATATGTGCCCACTCATGAATCTCTTTCGTTACTTCTGGCATCTCAATAATGACCTCAGACTCATTGCTTGTTGAAATATTTAGGGTTTCTTTATATTAAATGGTAGCCTGATGGAAGAAATCAAAGAATATATTTATCTCAGTTCAAGGAAGTATCAACGGAATTGATCTAAAAGTTCAACAAACGAGCTACTTTTTAGAGGTAGTCTGAAATACTCTATGACTACAAAGGTCCAGGAACCACTGTGATCTAGGTAGTTCTATGAATCATTGCTCATCTTTATTGTTTGGAGAGGTAAGAATTTACTGCTACCCTATTGCAGTAAATTGTCAACTTTTTTTTTCCAACTCCTGTTTGCTCAGTTACTTTCCTCAGTGACTTGGAGAGGGGAAGAAAAGGGGGCAGTCAGTAACTAGTCTTTTCTCTTCTTGAACATGCTGATAAGCCAGGGAGCTCAAGGATGATTTCCCTTGTGTGCCTGTACAAGCTGAGACAGAATGGAGTGTAACTAAAAGCTGTTCCTAAGAATAGAAATTATTTACTGTGTTTTATTACCTCTTTATTTCAAAAATAAGTAAAGCTGAGAATGGACAGTGGATTACTTTTCTTTTCCTACTGATTTTTTGTTGCTGGCTAGAAAAATCTCCTTCTGCAACTATACGCAACTGCCTGTAGGAAAAGAAGTATAAAGATGTCCATGATAGTACTTTCAATGTTTTCAAGTCACTGCTTCAACTACGTAAATTCCTATCCATTGTGTGATAGCAGCTGGCTAGCTAGTGTTAAAGTGTTGTCTGACCTTAGTGTGGATAACACCTCCTATCTCGCAAGCTGCTTTTTTTCAATGGAGTGATTTTGGCCGAAATGCTTATAGATATTTAGAAAGATGTATCATACGCAGTCAGTAGGTAAAAAGAGCCCTGAACCACTGGTGCACTCCACAAGTTTATTTTTCACTATCTTCTTCAAGCAAGCTATGTTTTGGCCCTTCCTGCTTCTTTTTCTTTTTTATGTTGTGGCCTTTGGTTTGTTCCTACTCAGTTTTGCAAATGTTGTCTTTTTCCTCCTGTAATAACGTCTTAAAAAAAAAGAGGAGTGAGGAAAAGCCTCCAACTCTTTGAAACATTTTCATGACCTGTTGGTGTGCCTTCTCTCATTTTCTTCTTCCAAATCTCACTCTATGTCTTGAAGACCCTTATTCTTATCTATGTTTTCCTGTTATTCTCGCTTAGTCTATCTTGTTCTCTTTATCTTGAAAGTCTTAATACTCTCTCCACTTACTGTCCTTCCTCTGCCCTCAGTCTTTCCACCTCTTCTTTCCTCCTGGACTTTCCTCTTGCTTCTTGGAGATTTGCTGCCCCTGTTCCCATGCAGGTGATGATGTGATGTGTGTCTGCAGGTACCAGCTCTCACACTGGGTGCTCAGAGGCAGAGGGGGAGCAGAGATCTGCTGGCAAAGGGCTTTCTCTACAGTTGCCGCCCCGTTCTTGAGCCTAGCAGCCCCTCTACAGCTCAGGTGGGAAGAAAGATTGTCTCAGTTCATCCCACAGACTGTTCCCCTCCTATATCCCTTCTTTTCCCTTCACAGCCAGCAGGAGATGGAAGTAGGTAATCTTGTCCCTGAAGCTGAAAAGGGTTTATGGACAGAGGAGAGAGCATTGTTCCTCAACCCCATGCAATATTTAGCTCTTAATATATTTTTCTATAATAACTAGTGTGCAGTTCTTTGGGAGGGGGAGAACAACTGTGAAATAATTATTTTTAACTTCTATAGGGCAAGGTTTCTCTTCTACTGTTCCTATGCAACAATGTGAATGTGATGCAAAGTGGGGAATAACATTTCAAATAAACACAAAAATTATTTCCCTTTGTTAAATTCTTGGCTGAGAACTGGCTGGCTGAGGAGAAGGAGCCACTCTTTCACTTATAAGTAGATGCCTCCAGCTGCACAGGAAAGCAACCTGTGCTATACTAATTCCATGGAAACATAAAGGGCCTCACTCTTGAAGAGTCTTTATGATTACTTAAAAGAGGTTTTACAATCTGAAAAAAATGAACAGAACAAAACCAGAAAACAACAACAAAAAAACAGGAAAAACAAAACAAAGCAACCCTCCCCCCACAAAAAAAAACCAACCCAAACCCACACACACACAAAACCCCACCACACAAAAAACAGCAACAAAAAACCCCACTCGACACAAACCAAAACCCAACAAACTGCTACACCCCAAACCAACAAAAGATTAAATAAATCTGAAGGGAATGCAAACAGAAGGAAAATAGGAGTTAAGTTTTTTCTTGTTGCCAAACTGTACAATACTTAGGTAGTGTAGGTATCTGTAAATGTGGGATTTTGTGTTCCCTGCTGTCCCCACCCTGAAAAAGTACTGTTAGTTTCTACTAAAAGTAAATTTAAACTAAATGATGATTCTGATTAACCACTGAGAGTTTTGCTGTTGACTGTCATGGCACTAGAATGTCACTCCATGTGCTTCAGCACAGGAGCAGACCTTCCAGAGCTCTAGGGAGAAACCGGTGGGAATAGAGGCTTTAAAAATTTAAAGAAAAATATAGAAGAGAGAAAAAGGCCATGTAGTTTCTAGGCAAGGGTAGAAACCATACCTAAGGGGGTGCTCAGCTTGGAGAGGAGTCAGAGGAGAGGCATCCAGATGTTCCCAGCTCCATCACCTTGGGAACTTCCCTTCTCAAGAGCTAAATCAGGAGGATTCAGCCTCTTCCAGGTGGCATTTTTCAAGCATCTCAATAGAGCCGGGAACCACAGCCCTACGCATGGCAAAGTGGAGGCCAAGTCCCAACAAAAAACAGGGTTTCCTTGCCAGTGCTTTGCTCTCAGAGTGAGTGATAAGTTGAGACATGAAGGCAGGGGGTCAGGTGTCTTGCCTGGGCCCATGAGCCTCATCACGAGGCAGCGTGCCTTGCCCTGGCAGGGCGGGGATGCTCTGCCCCTACAGAGGCAGTGTCTTTGGATCCCCTGTATTTGTAGGGTCTTGGCAGGTGCCGAGTCTCCTGCAGAGTTCTGAGTGGGGTTGTTTCATGCTGAAAAGCCATGAAACAAAAAGCATAATTTTCCATAGCCAATACAGCTCTTCTTCAAGCACTCTGTGCAGAGAGAGACAACAGCAGAGTCAAGTGCTGTATTGCTAAAAGCTGGGTTGCTGTAGAAATCTGTGTCCTGTGGTTGTCTCAGATTGCACTCCAATAATTCAAATCTGGCACTTTTCTGGTAAGAACAGAATTTTGCTTTGCGAAGGATGAGGTTTTTTAACTCCATTTTAAAACATCTTGTAGCATGTGATCCTCTGGGGAAGGAGGTGGAAGAGGCAGGTCATCATACAAACCTCAGTCCTAAGGCTGAGAGTAATGACATTGAATAAATCCTAGATTCCTTAAAACGATAAATGGATGTGAGAGTGCTTGGTCTGAAATTACATGCCTAAATGTATGGTCCCACTGTGGTGAAAATGAAAGTAGCCAGTTGAATGAAACCTCCTGTCTCAGATAATTTATTTTTCTTGGCCAAATAATATATGAAAACAGAACCACCACACAGGTGGTGTCCATACTTTTTATTTCTGTGAGGAAAGACCTAATGAAATACAGAGGGAAACAAGATGAAGGAAAGGCAAGCTCAGTCTTCACCTTTCACGAAATACATCTCCCTTGCATCTTTTCTGTTCAATATCTGGTCCTAAAAACCCACCACTTTCTCTATTTGAACAGTTTCAGTATTCTTAGAAGCACACTCAGTAAAAATATCTGAAACAAAAAAACCTACTGAAGGCCGAATAAGCTAAACTCCCTCCCTTCTTTTCATCATCTTGAGAAAGAGAAGGGGTCACAAAGGTTTTTCTTGAATAATGTGGAACAAACTCCGTCTGCAGTCTTGTGAATTTTCCAGTTTCCATGTTGGAGCTTTACAGAATTGTCCTAGGAAAGGTTTTCCCTCATATGAACTTAGCATACAATATTATTAAAGCCTAGACAGAAATGCTTTCATAAGCACCCCATTGCCTTTCATTTTAAATTATTTCTTTGTGTTCTAAAGACATGGGTCACAACACTAGTTGAAAGTAAAAGTGCTGCAATTTGACTAGTTCCTGCTAGCACCTGTGAAGGCCACTGGCTTCTGAAAGAAGAGCATAAAGCTCTGAATTAAATCTTCTCACTGTTAGCTCTTGACATGTCAACAATTGGTGAAGAGAGAGATGGAGAGAATAACATTTACATTTTCTCACTAAATTAATGAGAAATGAAAAGACAAGAAGAGAGAGGGGTTGGTTAATTTTCCATTCAGCGTTGCCTTCAATGCGTTTACAAGGACAGGCTAGGAAAGGCAGGGAGCTGTACAGTATAAAAAATTTAGAGCTGCTTGGGTAGCTGGGAGAGGATGCTGCAGTGCTGAGTTCTGGGGGCGTAACCCCATAATTCAGCGGTTCCAGCCCAGCGAGTGCCACGCTGCTTTCCACCGAGCTCATTTACGATCCCAAGCAGTTCCTCACTGTCAGTTCCTATTTGCATCTTCTCCTTCCCTAGCTTTTTCTTTTCTCTGAAATCTTCCTGGCACATTTCATCTTAATTCTGATTTCTTGTCGTCTTTCCTTGAGCTGTTTCAACTTACATTTTTTTCTGCTATAGCCCACCATTTTCATCATTGAGGGGTTAATGATTCCATCATTGAGGGGTTAATGAAGCAAACCACCTCTAGTACTAGCACAGTCCCAGCTTAAAGCTTTTCTCTTGTTTTCTCTGTGTCAAAGCAAGTACAGGTTCTTTATATACTTGCTGTCTCTGGTATGCCTAATTTTTGCATCTGAACCAGAACCTCTGCTGCTTTCTCACATCAAGCCTCCAACAGAAGAATCTGACTGGTGGACTCTTTACAGGGACGTAAGTCATTGGAGCACCATAGCCAGTGTATGCTGATATTGGCAGAACTGATAGTGGTTTATACCAAAAATGGATGTAGGCTATTTCTGTTGCAGTCTGGTATTTCTTGATCTCCCTTTTCTGTTCAATACTTTTAGATTCTTAAAGCAGCAAAATTAATCTTCATCTCTTTCTTCTTGTCTACAGTTTCTTGAGACTACAAACTCATTGCAAATTGATTTTAATCTGAGTACCTCTGGGTTATTATTTGGCTTCATCTTTTATATAAACAAGTAATAAATTGTTGGTTGATGTTTTTCTCAGCCTGCGACTTGAACAGGTGTGTGCCATCGCTGTCTTCCCTAATTTCCTGCTAGTTTAACACTGTTCCTCTTGAGCAAATTCCATTCCCGTCTCAGCATTAGTCATGCGTAATCTTATAGCCATGAAACTTTCCTGTTTGGTCAGTGACCCAGCCATCTAATTCTCCTTGGCAATCCTGTCACTCATTGTTTCAGCCAGCATATCCTTTCAGTAATATATATTCTTCTGTCAGCATTTGCCAGTGTTGTTCCACTACATCTCACTGGTTTCACAAATTTTCACATTATCTCATCCCAGTCCAATTGTCAGCACCGTTGCTGTCCTGCTGATTTTTCATGTCTTTTCATTCCAGCAACCTTCGTGTGCCCAAAGATGCAATGAGGTACCATACCATCAAAAAGGCCGAGTTGACTTTCTGGTAGAGACATCTTTAGTGCAGTACCATTGTGGGGGTTTAGGGGCAGGAGGCACAGTCTCTGGATCCTGATGGTCCTTTTGCCCTGGCTGAACCAACCAGCTGAGGAGGTGCTCAGTTAATGAATAGCAGAAACTCTTAGCGTAGAGGTGCCCCATTTTCAGGACCTCTTCCCCAGATACCTGTATTTTAATAACAGGCAGGGCAAGAAGTTTTCCAATCGTCAGCACTATCCTGGAGTCATCTTATATGGGTCAAGGCAGCTACTATACTTGCCTGAGAGCTACTTGACACTAGTAGGTTTGCTGAATTTGCAATCTGCATTTGTAGCTGCGAATATAATACACAATTACTTAGGTCCTTGTTTCCTTGTTACTTCTTAAAAAGTTGTTTTGTTTGTGCTGATTTGTGGAGTTGAGATTTTTTGTTTTGTTTTTTTTGGTACTGGGTTAAGGCAACTGATGTATGATTTCTACCATTTCCCTTTTCTGTCTCAGAAATACATGCTATATTTGATGTCTTCCAGTTTTCTGGAGTTTTACCCATTTCCTAGGGATTCTCAAAGCCAGCCATTAGTGTGGAAGAACTTTCAGACGTTTTAAATTCCCCCAAAAGAAGTTTATCAGGCTCATGGAGTCTGAAAACAAATCATAAGTCTCTCTGAGCTGTTCATTTCCTACTCTAGCCTTTTGCTGCTGACATCAATTGTTCATCATTTTTCTAGTGAAATCTGACAGCAAAGAAAGCATGTGGTACTTCAACTTTGTGAGCATCCTCTCTCTCCGAAATGGAGGTCGAAATTTGGGGGTTTTTTTAGCCTTACTCACATTAGTGTACTTCTGCGATGATTTCTTGTTATCTTTTACATTCTTTGCTAGTAAACTATGTTTCACATTGTCCCTATATACTAACACTATTCTTTTATTCCCATCTCTAGTAATCATTTGTGGCTTCCTCTAAAATAAGGTCAATAAAGAGCTTGTGAGATAGCCAATGGGGGTCTAATTAAGTTTTCTGTTTCTCCTTTAGAATGGGCTGGTTTGCTTTTGTGCCTTTGTTATAATTTCTTTAAGGAATCATTAGCTCTCCAGAATTTCTTTAGGCTTATCTCTTCCCTATGAGACTATGGTCAACCAGTTGTCTGACTATATTAGCCTCTTTCATGAAATTCACTATTTTTACTCTGTTGTTCTTCTCAATCTTTCCTTTTCTAAGAACAGTTAATCCTGTTATTTTATGGTGTCCCAAATTACATGCTATTTACCTATCCTTGCTGGATAGAGCTGTATTTGAAACAGTCACCATTTTGTTTTCTCTATATTCTGTAAAGAAAATAAAGAATTCACAAAAGTAACTTTAAGAAACATACTGATCTCCCTTAATACTCAGCAGCTCACAGGGTTCAGTGTCAAGCTGCATATGCAGTTTCTGCAGGCTTTGATAAATTCCTTGTGTCTGGAAGAATACCGAAGACCTCAAGCAAAGCATGGTCTGTGGCCTTAGCGGTTTGACATCTTATTACCAAGCAGAGATCCTACAAGATACTTTAAACAATGATTTCCTTTTTTTCATTCTAACACAGCCATCTTATATGGTATTCTTATTTCTCTTCTGTCTATTCTTTCATTTGGAAGAACTTACTGTAGTTCACTGATTAAAAAGGAATAAGTTATATAGTGACACCTTTGAATCTATACAGTCCCAGCTGACTATTTCCAAATGCATTTTCTACATATATTTATCTAATATAAGATCTCTTTTTTTTTTTTCTTTTCATTTTTACTTCCCCCCCCCCCCTGTCTCCTTGCTTTTCTTGTGTACACATATGTACCATCATATCTAGTCTTCGATAGAATCGGGTCAGTGGTGAGGACAGAAGCAATAAATCTCTTTATCTATGGCTTTTATAGAAGTGACACCTTTTAAAATATTTTTTTCTCTTGACTTCTTTCATGCTAGGTTGCCGACTGATTTAGGCAATGGAGCACTGTGGTCAATTGAATCCCCCAAAATCTAATATTAAAAGACAAAAGGGAAGGACCTTTGTGTCAGCAGAATAAACTGAGAAGTGTTCAGGAAGCACCAGTAATTCTCTCTCAGGAAAGCAGAAAAATGCATTTATATTTTACTATTTTCTGTCTATGCTCGTTACTGATTTCACTAATGTTACAGCTTTTTTGTTACAAAGATGGTGCCTAATTTCTTCTAGATACTTTTGATTTGGATCATAGATATGCGTTGAAGAGCCACATTTAATTTCTTTTTTGATGAAGGTCTCATATTGAAGAATATTATTTTGCCTCATACAAAGAGAAAGAGAACATAACATTGCTTAAGTGAAAATAAACTTGAGGCATGAATGAAAATAATAAACATTCTTTAGCAAACTACAGAAAGCTTGTTTTTACTTTATTCATCGAGTTGCAAATATAGTTTCATCTTATTACTGATGTTTTCCTGTCTGCTCCACAGTGCCTCTCCTCTAGATGCACTGACAGTGTAATGCGTTTAAGGGATTGTTCACATGTCTGGTATGCTCCTTGGATTTTGTAGGTAGAATTTTTGTACTTAGATTTTTCAGATGAATATGATACAGCCAGCACAGAGATTAGAACATATATGACAGTCTTGTTTGATATTGAATTTTAGCATTGTGAAAGCTTCTTATTTTTATATTGACATTTCCAAAGGTGCTTCTATGCAGACAAAACAAATCCAAGCAACTCAGCACAAAGGCCTCCAATTTCTCTGCATCAAAAGCAGTGTTTCATCTCCATTTATCCATTTCAGGCTGAAGAGTCTTTCTTATACATTTCCTTTGGTACCATTGTGCATGAATAAGTGAAACGTCTACATTTCCAGTTTTACTGTAAAGGTATTAGCAGGACAGCTCAATGCATTTTTGCATTTCCATTGGACTTGCTCATAGAACTGCTGCAGAGCTATTCTATGTGTTCTTTTTTTTCTTTTTTTTCTTTTTTTTTTTTTCCATTGTGTTGGCCTAGTTGTCTTCAGGACTAGTCACATGAGCACATAAATTATTATTGTGGAATTATTGGCTTCATTTCTCCCTTACTGTCTTGCACAGCAAGGTCTGTGTTTGGTCCCAATTATAGCCTTACTTTTATATTGATGCTTAAAATGTCATAATATTTTAAAATGATAACAATGATTACTACAAGTATTTCTTCTTTGATGAAAAAAGAAATGTAATAAGCTAGGACATGTATTTCCTGCAGGCACTGAAGCACACATTTTCTGACATATCAGGGCTGTAGCGTAAAGAAGCTTCACACTAACAAAACGTTTCCAGCAGATAATTTCTTCCTGTGACCCTGGTAGAGAGTGCAGGCACCTTGTCTGTCACTTTTTCAAGTCCATGCACATAAGTTGGGAATGAGGGTACATTTGATGACTTTTCTTGAAACTCTATCCTGATGGAGTTTATCATCATGTTTATTAGCCTGATATATTGGATTAGTTTTTAGACAGACTATCCTAAGTCCTTTAAGACAGACTGCTATGTTGGAAGAACAGTGTCTACATCCCTCCAATCCTAAAAAAACAACAAAGCATGATATTAAGTGTGTGACTACTCTTGATCCCTGTACTCAGTAGCTTCTCAATGAAAACATAAATGAGAATCAGTCATCTCAAAATATGTATAAACAGAAGCTTTATTTTAATTCTTAGTGTCCTGTTTGTCTATGCCAGTGCTTTCCTGGAGCAAAGGCATCTTACTTATACACAGCTCTGCACTGGCAACAATGAATCATTGGGAAGCTGTGCCTGGCTACGAGAAGTATTGGAGAAGTTGTGTCTCATGGATGACTTATTCTCAGGCATAATTTTCCCCATCCCTCAGGGGTCTGTACTGGGACAAGTACTCTTTAATATCTTCATCAATGACATAGACACTGGCATTGAGTGCACCCTCAGCAAGTTTGCGGACAACACTAAGCTGAGTGGTACGGTGGACACCTGTACGGTGGACACACCTGAGGGAAGGGAAGCCATCCAGAGGGACCTGGAAAAGCTTGGGAAGCAGGCCCAGGTGAACTTCATGAGGTTCAACAAGGACAAATGCAAGGTCCTGCACCTGAGTTGGAACATCCCCCAATATCAATACAGGCTGGATATGAAGGGATGAGAGCAGCCCTGCCACAAAGGACTTGGAGCTACTGGTGGATGAAAAGCTGGACATGAGCCAGCAATGTGCGCTGGCAGCCCAGAAGGCCAACCGTACCCTGGGCTGCATCAGAAGCAGGGTGGCCAGCAGGTCGAGGGAGGTGATCCTGCCCCTCTTCTCTGCTCTGGTGAGACCCCACCTGGGGTGCTGTGCCCAGCTCTGGGGCCCCAGCACAAGAAGGATGTGGAACAGTTGGGGCGGGTCCAGAGGAGGCTACAAAAATGATCCAAGGGCTGGAGCAGCTCTGCTGTGAGGACAGGCTGAGAGAGTTGGGCTTGTTCAGCCTGGAGAAGAGAAGGCTCCAGGGAGATCTTATTGCAGCCTGTCAGTACCCAAAGGGGAACCTACAAGAAGGCTGGAGAGGGACTTTTTACAGGGGCATGTAGTGATAGGACAAGGGGTAATGGTTTTAAACTAAAAGAGGGTAAATTTAGACTAGATTTAAGGAAGAAATTTTTTACAATGAGGGTGGTGAAGCACCGGCACAGGTTGCCCAGAGAGGTGGTAGAATCCAGGGATGGAAACGTTCAAGGTCAGGTTGAATGGAACTCTGAGCAATCTGATCTAATTGAAGATATCCCTGCTCATTTCATGGGTGTTGGATTAGATGACCTTTAAAGGTCCCTTCCAACCCAAACTATTCTGTGATTCTGTGATAACCTTTCTGAGGCCTCCCATGGCACAGAGGAGTGGCAGTGTCTACTGGACAATTAATTGTGGGTGACCTTGGGCTGTGAAAGGAAGGTACCTATCTGAATACTCTTGAGTACAGCCCTCCTTCCCTTTTAGGTAGTTGACCTTGTTCTGGGAGCAGATAGGTGGCAGCTTCGATGGCTTTGCTCCTCTTTTTTTCTGAGTGCAGAGCCTGCAGCTGTGACTCCTTTGCATGAAGGGAGTGCACGAGATGATGGCGCCTTTCTATGCTCTTCTGCCTCCGTCTAGGACAAGACTCACTTGAGGGCCGCTTGCACTCTGGTTTATAGGATTTGCTTACAGAGTTACGCTCTGAGCATCTAGGTGCTGTATTTGTGCATGCCAAGGAATTATAGTTATGCATTACAGCAGATGTTTTATGGCAGTTCTGTAATTAGCACTCTGCACTATTATGCCAGAGGCACAGATTTGATCTCTTGCTCTCTGAGCTGGCAGGGGATGGGAGCACTACTTAGGCAGTGTGCAAAACCCCAGATGGGCAGGGGAAAGGAGTATTTTCCATTGCTCTGCAGTGGCCCTTGTAGCTAATGATTATGGTATTTTTTGCTCTTATGCCTTCCATTTAAGGATCTCCAAGTGCTTTACAAGCGTTAAGTAAGACATTCCATACCCAAGTGAAACAGCCAGTGTGGGGCACAGAGGGATTGCTTCATCACTTACCTCTGGGCCATAATGCAGCAGCGGTCCAGCAAGGCAGAATTAGTCAACATTTTAGTATGGGCAGTGAGCAATATAGCTTTCAATTAAAACCACAGGGAAAATTGAGGCAGGCAGAATGCAATGGTACTTGTGCTTAGCCAGAGTGTTTGGGCCAATGTATCTATTTTGAGGGGAAATTGCGGGGTTTCTTAATCCAAACACACATGCCTTCCATCAGCACCGGCCCCTCCTTGCCCCTGACACGATGACGGATCATTGGCTTACTGATTCAGTGGTAAAAGTGCATTCCCTGACTGATCAGAGGCCCACAGCCTGGCACTGTGAATTTCAGAAGAGCCAGACAAATGATCTGAGCCTCCGTCACTCAGAGCTTAAGACTTGCATCAATAAATGTGGATTAAGGTCTTTGTGTTGCAGCCATCAGATCAAGCTTGCAGCTCCATTTAGCAGCTCCTAGCAGTAGTCCGTGTGTATTTTGGTGAATTTTTGTTGGCTTCCTCTACTGTTTCATTCAGACTATTTAGTCCTATAATATACTTCTATTGCTCAAATTAGCAGTCTTTTCATCTCAAATGTTCATCAGTGTTTCCTTGGTAAAGACAGAAAACACAGACTTTTATTAAATTTGCTAAGGTAAAAGTTCTGTGTGCAGGTTTTTGATATGTCCTTTCTTCCATTTATCACCACCTTCTCTCATCTCTTATGTGTCTATCTTAATTTCTTTCCTTAGTTCTATTTCTTTTTCTTATATATTTTATTGCTATTTTTGTTTTACTCCCCTTTAGCTATAGGACCAAAATAAACGGCTTAATCTTTTTGCTCTAATCTAGGATCAATGCAGAGACCTATATTTTAGATCTGTCCTTTTGGGTTTTTTTAATAACAGATTTTGTGGCTGTGTTTATGTAACTGTGCATGTTGAACTGTTTCATGATTCAAGCTATTTAGGCTGGTTTACAATCTCCGCAACAAATGTCATAAACTTTTTTTTTTTTTTAATATGACATGTGGGTGGACATCTTCACTTTTCCATCATTACTGTGTGCTTACAAGTGATAGTGCTAATTCTTTGTTGATCTCTGAAGTTCAACAAGTGCAACAGCTGAGTGATAGTGCTAATTCTTTGTTGATCTCTGATCTTCAACAAGTGCAACAGCTTCAAGCAGGTTGATATTTTCATCCCAAATGCTTCAAATCCAATACAAACTGTAGCTTGAAAAGCTCATGGATTATAATTTCTTTATTTAGCTAAAATGTTGACTACTTCTACAGAAACAATCAGCAATCACAGGACATTGCAGAGCTTGAGCCTGGGAACTCTGAAAACCGAATGACAAATGTAGTCATTCAGCACAGCCCATCAGAATCGTATTACCACTGGCTACCACCAAATTTTCCTCTCGCATGTATAAAGCTTGGTTAGGTGATCCAAATTGTCCATGCTTGGTTTGTTTTGATTACAATATGAACTAATATCAGGCTTGCTGTCTTCTGAAATAGCCTTGTTGTCTTCAATGCACCATGATGATGCTACAGCTTTTCCTTTCTTTGGCACCTAGCTTACTAGCACTGTGGTCTGGTGAAAACAGAACACAGATGCTTTCTTTGCACATGGATGATTTGGGAATAACTCCATTGGAACCTCATGTCAGTTTTTCCAGATCACATCAGCAATTGTACCAACAGCAAAAGTTCCTCTGCCAGGTTCCTCTGCAGAAAAAAACACCACTGTGACATTTTAACCTTTCCTTTCTGTAGGTTTCCAGTCATCTGGTGAAATCAGAGATACTACTGTCTCTTTTTTTCCCATCTCTCCTGCATGTTGTCACGAATGCATTACTGAGTCAGGGAACATGACATTGTAAAAGTATAACGACAATATATTTGTACTCCATAGCTCTATCCTTTCTTAACAATATTGGTAGGATTATCTGGCAAAGTTTTCCTGCTATACTTTCACAAAAACATCTGTACACTCCTCTGAATGCAGCCATCATTCATTCTCTTGTCTGTGCTTTCATGTTATCTTTTTTTGAAAAGCAGTTAAAGCACAGCAAAATCCAAACCCGCTGCTTAAGATACTGCGATACCCATTAATTTTTTCTGCTATCTCAAATTGCAAAGTACTAATCCAATAAATACAATATCTTTTTACATGTCTATCTGTACTGGGTTTGTGTGGAAGGTTTTGGTAGTGGTGTGGCTACAGGGGTGGCTTCTGTGAGAAGTTGCTAGAAGCCTCCCCTATGTCTGACACAGCCACTGCTATCTCCACCTGCTGCTGGCCGAGGCCAAGCCCATCAGTGACAGTAGGTAGCACCTCTGGGGTAACAGAGTTAAGAGGAAAAAAACCTGCTGCAGGATTACAGCAGCAGAGAGAGAGGAGTGAGAAGATATAAGTGCAACAATTCTGTAGACACCAAGGTCATGGCAGAAGGAGAGGGAGAAGGGGCTCCAGGTGCAGAAGCAGAGATTCCCCTGCAACCCCTGGTGCACTCCGTGGTGAGACCAGCTCTGCCCCTGCAGCCCATGGAGGTCCACAGAGGAGCAGCTATCCACGTCCTGCCCCTGGAAGATCCCACACCAGAGCAGGTAGATGCCCAAAGGAGACTGTGACCCTGTGGGAAGCCTGTGCTGGAGCAGGCTCCTGGCAGGAGCTGTGGTCCTGTGGAGAAAGAGGAGCCTGTGCCG
>JMFS01086425.1:0-26320 GCA_000699545.1 Podiceps cristatus | reverse complement strand
GTTATATTTTCTCTCCCCTGCCCAGCTGAGGTTGCAGGGGAGTGATAGAGCAGCTTGGGTGGGCACCTTGCGTCCAGCCAGGGTCAAACCACAACACCACCTCTGTTAGACTCCACCAGACAGCTATCTGGTACTATATCACCTTCAGTAATTTCCCTAGTTTCTCAGAACTGGCACGTTATTTTACATTTTGGCATGCAAATACAGACTGGAACATTTCTTTGAAGTAACTCTTGCACCAGAGTTGAAGGCTAATCTCTGTATTTCTGGCAGAGTTCTAAACATTTCAGTAATTCCCTGAAGTACTGAAACACCCATTTAGTATGACTTTAGGTATTAGCTGATAACAGTTTACAAGGGCAAGTGTACCTCTCTGAAATCAGAGATCTGTTATGACATCACCCAGATACTCTGACCCACTTCCTATTCCAACAAGCCAACTTAAAAAATCATTAGCTAATAAAACTTGAATCTTACTTCAAAACTTCAAACTATTTCACAACAGGATTTGATTAGAGAAGAAATGGAATTGCTTAAAATCTCTTTTTTCTTTTTTAACTTCATAACAGGTGAATCTACATATTTCATGGCCACTGATGCCAGATAGAATACACAAAATATTTTCAGATGTCTTTTTTTCTAGGTATTTTACAGCTAAAATCTAAAACCACTTAGGGAATTAATCCTGTCAAATCCAAAGGACTGACTTGTTCTCTAAGACAACATCAATAACAATTTATTGTGGACCTGATCTAGATCCAAACATCATCTCATCAGGACAGCAATACTTCAACAATATTACTGGATCATCTCCTACTTATCGACAAAAAATGAAATCAGAAAGGATCAATTTATTTTAGAAAAATAAACAAAAGTATGGCAAAAGCATGTGATAGCTGTTAATATCTTTGCTGCTTACTCGTAACAGAATATGAAAAGAAGTATAAGGATTATGACAGAAATGTTAGCAAAGCACAAGTTACATTTATAAACAGTCAGAGCCAGAGGACTTTCTTTGAAGGCATGTTGGTTTCCATTTTTTACAAATATAAACTGGGGTAACTATATGGACCTCCATATAGAAGAATTATACTAGCAGATAAATTCATCCATTGGCCAGATTTCTACCATAAAACAAACAAAATTATTGTGAAAAGAACAAAAATAAGATCCCTAACATGAGTTATTACTTCTTGACTAAAATTTTAAGACTCTTCTACTGGAAAGGAGTATTTCTATATATGCCAGAAACTTCTTGTATAACTTTAGTCTGTATTTTGGGCCAGAGGCTTTTCCCGTAGATAAAGTCAATGCAGAACTGGATTGGTGATGAGTCAAAGTCAAGAAGTGGAAGGCTCTGAAAGCACATGATAGTTTCCACCAGTACATTTCCCTAGTTCCTCTGAAACAAAATCTCTTCAGCCCTGTTGAACAATCAGCTGCAGTAGCCGAATACCACAGGAGCTCAGCTACTGCAGACACTGAAACGGTGGCTAGCCCCAGGAAATAGCCTAGAAGGAAGGGAATTGCCTTATGCATAAAGGTATGAACAGCTTAAACTTTGAATATCTGGCTTTTCAATGAGCTGGCTAATCTCATAATTGCAGAAAAAAAAAATCATAAAGCACACATCAGCAGAATTAAGGGAATTGTTGTGAACAGCAGGTAGCAAAGTTTACAACTGTTTGTAAAAGGCTGTCCAAGGCAAGGAACCAGGATCTTCATTACTATGACAAGAGTTGCAACAAAGCTAGTGCACGTTAAAAGCAAATCAAGTTAGCACAATTGTTGTAAGACCATGTACGGATTGTTACCGAGGTTCTTTAGGTATCATTCTCAGAGCATCATTTTCACTCTACTGCATTTTTCCATTGTGATAAGATCTCCTCAGCTGCTGTTTTAATGGGGTTAAGGTTAAGCTTGCTTTCATCACTGATCTATAATTAGGATGGCTGTTATTCTATGGTTTCTGTGGAGCCATATGGTTATCTAATGCTAAGAAGACCTGCAGTGCTCCAGATTCTGTATATTGCTTTCTGTCTGGCTTCTGCTTGCCTCATTTTCTGCAGCATTTCTTGGGAACTCTGTATAAGGAAGGAAAAGGAAATCAAAGTCTGTGTTTATTGTGCTTCCTGGAGATTAGTATTCCCCTATGAATAGGTTTGAAAAGATTTCAGCCATACTTGTCTGTTTTTTCTGCAAAAGAATATACCCTAAGAGCTACAAGGAAAACTGTTCAAACTTGCTTCTGTGTATTTGTCAGAACACTATTTGTTTTAGTTTACTGAGTTGTACCAAGGGAGTACCAGTTAACGTTCCTCAACTGATACTGCCACTACAATAACAGATTTTTTTTTTCTACTTCTTTTATTTCCCGATATTTTTGTTTCCGGTAGTACTCCGAAGGAGTTAGGCATCAGAAAGGTTTTAAAAAAGGAAAGATACTTCCTAATCCAAAAATTACAAGACAAACAAGAGGTAAAAATGTAGGTACAGAGTGGTCAAAGAGGTGGTAAGCCCTGTCATGATAATTCAGTGTTTAGTAACACAGTGGTTTGGCTTTTGGAGAAGGGAAACTCACCACAGATTTTGACAGTCTGCTTTCTGCCGAGGTTGGCAAGGCTTTGCACTGAGAGAACAGAGCTGCATATAGGGCTTGCTTCCCCCCACAAAAAACCACAACTGTAGACATTTTATAATAAATTCCTGTTTCTTAGAAATGAGCTTTTCTCATTTTGCTCTAATACTGTGTTTTACTTCCTGTTTCCTTTGGGTCCTGTTTATATTGTTTCAGTGCAGCAGTTTCAATGCCAATGTCAACATAAAGACAGGAGCATTTTCATTTTATGACAGGTCTGACAGTCATGCTTCCAGTGCTTCTAGCTGGAAGCTGAACCAGTGGGCCAGAACAGATGTTTTTGCAATGAAAACATTGACTGAAGAAAGAAAACAGGCATTTTGAACATTAACAGGAGCCTGGAAAGCAAACACCTCACATGAGAAATAACCCAGAAAATGACACTGTTACAGGACACAAACTGATTCACAGGCTCTCAGAGGAGGAAGAACTGGCACTAACCATGCATAAGGTTAAACCATTCCGAATCTGATAGCCATCTAAAATTGCACAATGATGTTGAAGATTGGGTGGAATATAAAAACAGAAAGGGAAATAAGGCCATCTTAAACAGAAATCATCACAGCTAGAAAACCTTTTGTGATGCATTAGACTGGATGCACAGTTACATAAGTAGCATCAGTATCATCATATAGATCTCATCAAGATTTCATTTCCTTTATTACAATAAGCTTTTGATTCATCATGAAAAAGAGAAATGTATAGGATTGCATTAAAAAAAAAAAAAAAAAAAAAAAAAAAGGTTGTTTACCAACCCTTTGCTGATTCTTTATATGTTCAGAGAATTTTCAAAAGAGAGTAACAGAATTTTGTTCCCACTAAATTTCAGTGAACTATGACTGTATCGTCTCTTTCAAAAAAATCCCCCCTACAGCACAGAACATAGCTTTTTTGTTCCTTTTATCCATATTGCTTCTATTTTTAGGAAGGATGTTTAGAATAAGCATACAGATGCGCAATCATTGTGCTCTACAGTACCGAGCTTTCCTCCATCACCACTCCTCCAAATGTGTTGATTTAGGTATCAGTTTTAGGTAATTCCTTGTTCCACTTCCTACCCCGTAGTGCAGTAATGGATAATACATTTATCCTTGCAAGTAGGGCATTATTATTCTTTCCATTTTAGAAATGGAGAACTCAAGAACAGAGGAATTAAGGTGCATATCTTCAGCACAGGCTGAGATGCCTGGCTGTTGGCACTGTCTTTGAGGATTTAAGAGTTATCCATGGCCACACAGGAAGTCTTTCAGGGCAGAAAGGAACTAAACTTGATCTTCTGAAGTCCAGGCTAGAATCTTTAACTTTCGTCCATCTTCCCTCTTAAGTTCCAATTTTAGGCTCAAAAGTTGTAAAAGTTATGTTAAGAGCTGCAAAGCAGAGTAGCACCTAATCCTTCATATCACAAAGAGGACCTTCTCTATAAGAGTACAGTAGACTGTATGTGAAAGTTGCCTCTGGAAAACACCACCGGGGGTGGATTTCATCTCCCCACATTTCAAATAGAGGGAGCCCATGTAACAGATTGTCCAGCAGAAACATATTTTTAACATCAAAAATAAAAAAGAGAACATCTTAAAGACCAGTGTTTCCACATCAGAACACAGTAAATCAAAGTTAGATACCATTCTGTAGTGAAGCCAAAGTGTTTTAACCCTTTATACAAATTTAGTAGTTGAGAATATCATGGTGGTTGAAAACAAGGCCAATGAACAATAAGTAATCAAATGCTTAAACAGATTAACAAACAAGAATATAGTGGAGGACTTTTAGCAATAACTTGACAAGTATACCACCCAACAGCATTTGCACTGTGAAACAAGGAAAAATTCACAGTTTGAGTGGGCCTCTAATCCCTAATCAGCCTGCTGCATGTGCAGCAGACTCCTTCACTGGAGGTTAGAATGATATAAATTACAGTATTGCTGCTACTAAATTTACTCTTACTTTAATTTGAAGTGAACTAGTTTTACTGTTTCTAAAAGGCTCTTAAAAATCCTGCAAATTATTGAGCGCCATCTACTGTTTCCTTAACGCTTAATACACTGGCAGCGTTCTGCTGCACAGTTGAACCAAAATCTTATTCAGCAACTACAGCAGAAATTCAGATTTGGGGATTTATTTAAAAATTGCATTGTGTTCTCTCCAAAAATCAGTGATCATTGTTTCAAGCACAGAATGAGTTTTACAGGCATTAAAAAGCAAAGCTATTAATTAGAGATAAAAATAATTAAAACTTAAGTTTATCATCAGAGTCTGGCTTTTCTTTACCTAAGTATCTTAGTAAGAAGATAATATAGATCCTTAATCCTTTTCATATCACTAACTAAATTGGAATATTGGATACAGGCTACACTTGGGAAAGAAATCAAACCAAAACCAAACCCACCAGACATTAAGCTAACAACAGCTGTATTATAATGACTATCCAGGGATTTGTTTTAAAAGAGATAATAGCTTAGTTATCTATTAAATGGGCTTATCAGACATAGTTCAAGTGAGATCCTACTTTCCAGATAAATAACTAATTTACAAGTAGTCATTCTTCAAGTTGTAGTAAATTTTCATAATGAAATTGCTCAGACAAATGTCAAGGCTGATGAAATATTTGGACCAGAGGTCCATACTGTCTTGTATCTGTAGTTTCCCTTTTGGCATTCATGCTTGGAAATTGTTTGTAGAATTGCTATCTCTACTCATGAAGTGAGGAGGAGCACAGGAGGGGAAAAAAGAAATCAAAACAAATGTCTCTAGGCTTACTGGACATTCAAGTAATCATTGCCTGCCTATTCTAGCAGCTGAGTATCACTTTGGTGATCTACATAGCCAGAAAAAACCTGCAGTGTGCGGCATTCACTGCTTGGCACTCTTTGACTTACTAGTGAATAAATCCTAGGAAATTACATGTTTGCTTGTTTAAAAAAAAAAAAAAATGAGGTGAAAAAACAATACTGTAACCTAGAAATATCACAAATTTGCTGCTTGCCATCTCCCAGTTCAGAGCAGGTTTCATCTCTTGCCCTAAAGTTGAGATACTTACTCACAGCTAACAGTCCTAGCTTTGTAGTCAATAAAGAGAGGTAGGCACCTCTAAAAGGAATAAATATTATGTATAATCTTTTTTAAAATTGAGTAAATTCACAAACAATATAGAATCATAGAATCATTTAGGTTGGAAAAGGCCTTTAAGATCATCAAGTCCAACCTTTGAGTATATTTAAGAACATAAGTGGGTTATTAGCCACAGCCATCATCCTCCAATTCTCCTTTGATCAGACAATAAACTGGCATGTTGTCTTGCGCAGAACACAAGACAACTGCTCCAACTGTAGTGCTCTATCAATTAGAGCCAACAGATACTGCGAGATAACTAGCTCCAATGTCCATCTGTACGGATGACTGTGGGTCCTGGACATGGCGAAATCAGAGCACTGCTGTCAGGGTCCCATGGAGAGCTCTTTTAAACAGGGGCAGCCTCTTCCAGCTCTGGACTTCAGTTATTCTGAGACAGTTTAGGTGCCTTTACATGGCATGATATTGCAAAGTGCAGACAGCCTCAGACAAATACACTGAGATGAAGAGGACTCAGGAGGAGACTGAAACTAAAGAAGTTAAAAGAAAATCTTTCTTTGAGAGGGAAAACTGGTGTCTGATTCCTCTATTCTTTCCACACATCCTCATCAAGAAAGTTTTGCCATAGCAGGTTTTCACGGCAAAGTGTGCATACACCAATGGAGCACAGAGCGGGTATGGTAAGAGCTGCAAAGGTCACACAGGTGATACAGTACCGGCAGCGTGGCACAACTGAGAGGCAGTCTTTGTCGGCTCAAAGCCACACAAATGGGCTCACACCAATCTATGCAGGTTAACAGCACTAAACAACCGGTGCTGGTGCCAGTTTATATCCCCCTGGATTATAGTCCGTTCATTGCAGGTGACAGCCACTCAGTCTTGCAGTCTCATAGCATCCCAGTCTGTGCCTCGCTTTTGGGAAGCCCTAGATGGGAACTGCAGAGGTTTACCAGATTGTCACGTTCTGAGGAGGAAAATAGCAGAGTTTGTGTTACCCTGTAATCTCTAACACTTCATTTTAAGGCATAACACAATTGCCAATGTTCAAGCTGAGACTTCGCTGAATTTAGACTTCAAGATCAGTAATTTTTCAGCCATCACTTTGCATGGATACAAGTTTTATGTATGAAGTAGAAAGCACATAGTGCAGTATTACCATCCCCAAGCCTTGACTGTTCATGAGTCAGACCTCCCATGAGCTATGACTAATCTAGAAAATAATGGTTTTTTTATTTTATATGTACAAGTAATTTGGTTTTTCCACCTACCTTCTGAATTATCAGGAGATCAATCAGGACACAGCACGTTTCTGCCTTTGGCTTTTGCGCTGGGCAGAAAATTCCCAGAGGGGTTCTGCACTGGATGAGATCCCAGACAGCTGGGACCAGAGAGGCTCCAAAGACTCAGTAAGGGTAATTTGAACTTCCATGCTGATCTCCTGATCTTTCAGCTTTGCCTAGCCAGATGGCTCAGATGTGGACAGGTAAGAAAAGGGGTCCTTAACAGCTGGGAGCTATTATAGCTCTAGGGCATCATGAGACACAGTGGTGGCTATTGGCCAGAAATGGTTCAGGCTGTGAAAGACAAGACTAACTGGAGTGTAGGAGGAAGGCTCCTGAACTCTATATGGACATCTTCCGAGTCTTGGCAGTTGCCAAGTGAAGAAGGAACCACAGAGGGATCTGGAGAACCATTTCAAATTCCAAAATCTCAGTGGAGGTCATCTGACTCTTCAAACGGGCTCACTGATTTCCTGCATTAGCCTATCCACTTAAATGCATTGCTACTGTCACCACTTAAAATTGTTCAGAAGTTTAAGAGACTGCAGATGATAGATTTCCCTAGAACTCCATAAAAGTAGAACAATTTTTTTCTGTGAGAGACACCAGAGAATCCTGCTCTGAATTGAGACTATTCATAGAAGAGACAAATGACTGTGTTGTCTACCCAACCTAATTCACAGCACCAGATATTTCTCAGATTGGAGGGAGCATTCCAAAACCAAGTCCACCTCAAAGAGAAGACATGTAGCCTTCTTCCATACAGCTGAATGGAAAATAAAAGCCATTCCCATATCACTGGGCCACCCTCACTCTTCAGGTTTATGCTAAATAGCTATTACTTACAATGGAAGTTACTACCACTAATAATGGTCAAATAGATAATCATTAATATATAATCTCCATTTGTGAACATGCTTAGTTCAGAATGAGAATGCTTTTTCCTATTTAAAGTCATGGAAACACTGCATAAGAAAAACCCCAAACCAGTACTTTATACTGATACAGAGCCCAACTGCTTCACTATGTAGCAGATCTCCATCTAGGTGAAGATTCAATCCTAGGGACAGTCTCAGCAATAGAGACAATGTTTTACTGAATACAGAAACCTCAGAAGCCAGCCAAATATTACCCCATTTTGTCCATTAGATGAACAGTAATACCCTCAAGCCAATGTGGTGGTTCCAAGCAGGGCATTGCCAGACATCTCTTAAACGGCCTCGGGCATGTAACCATTTGCTAATCAACTGTGTTATCAGCTCTGGGCACCTCATATAATATAGTGACAAAGGATGAGGAAAAGGCTGAGGTTCTTAATGCCTTCTCCACCTCAGTCTGTAATAGTCTTCAGTAGTAATACCAATTGTTCTCCAAGCACCCAGCCCCTTGAGCTGGAAGACAGGGAAGGGGAGCAGAATGAAGCCCCCTTAATCCAAGGGGAAACGGTTATGGACCTGCTACACCACCTAGACGTACACAGGTCTGTGGGGCTGGATGGGATCCACCCAAGGGTACTGAGGGGCCTGAAATACAATAGACCTTTCTTACATGGCTAGTTCCTCCAGTTAACCTGAAGTAGTTTACCGCTAGCATTCATTCTCTCCCTGTCCAGCTTATACATCAAACCTCTGCCCCTTTTATGTTCATCCTGCCCTCCCTCTTGCTCATGCTCCAGGTTCCTTTTGAGCTTAACTTTGCCTGAAAAGACACAAGGAAGGTGTTCAAAGAGGAAGTGCTCTATAAATCCTCCATGGATATTTCATAGTTTCACAAACAGCAGGGTTAAAACCTTATTATGAAGTATAGCCAGAGTGTCCACACTAATGGCAGTACAAATTTCAGGGGACAATCAGAGTTTTGGGTTTTTTTAAGGAAATGGTTTATCCAAAACGTCAAATCTATTGCAGCAATGTTTGGCTTTGTCATCAGTCAACTTTATTAAAGTAAGAAATTTATACTGAAATACCAGACTTTAAGATACCCAGAATCTGAAAGCTCTGTTCTGAAGTTTCTTGGATTTATGATCTTGGTCAAGGATGAAGCCAAATGTAGTATAATATATTTGACCCTGAATTGTAGTCTCGATTCTAAGTGAATTTTTCATGCTAAGCATCTGCCCCTTCCTTTCTTGCAGATTCTTCCTGAAAGCTTATAGAAATAAAACATTTAAAGATCAGGGATCATCTTCTACGTGAAGTGCACACCCCTACACAATTTCAATAGCAATTTCAATGTTATTTAAATAAAGCTTTCTCCAGAAGTTAAAGGTAAATGGATACAAATATACATAATGTTTACTGATACAAACTTGAACAATGTACTAAAGAAATAACCTTGAAAGCATAAGCAACCATAGAAAAAAATGCGATGGTGAGCAGTTGTTCCTGGTGACAAGCTTTCATAGCAGTTAGGTACCTTGTATATTTTCTGTGATTTCTATTATGACTTTCTCCCCTAGTTCATGTTTTCTTTCATGCTGTCTTTGATTTCCATCCTTTCCACTGTAACAAAAGAACTTTGACATTATTGTATTGTTTTGCGCTAATATATTAATCTGTTGTGCCTTTATTTGCATAAATTTAATCAAATCGAAGAATGACAATGAAGCAGCAGGAGGCTTAAGACATTTCTTTAAATCTAATTGGCACACAGAGGATCCCCTTGGTATGAAAACAGCTTTCTGGCTAGGCACAAAACAATTGATAGATTTTTTTTTTTTTTCCTATCACAATTCTTTTTCCTATACAAGGTAATGTTTCTTCCATATAGACTTCAATTCCAGTACATTTATGGTGGAGATATCCAACTTCTATATGGCAGCTGACAAAGTATTAAGGAAGAATTTGTAAAATGCTGTAGTTACAGTGCAAAATGTTTCTACCACCAGAATGAATTGTCTTAAGCGCTGTTCAGTTTTAGTTGATGAAAATGAAACTTTTGACAAGACAATCAATAAATATTCTTGGAAATATTGTTTTGTGTGCTGACACACAGAAATAACCAAAGTATTGAAGTATGTCCCAATATTTGAGCTTCATGTGGAAACAACATCTGGTAATATTCTAAATAAAGAGTAGGGTTTGCTGCTACTTAAACATCTCCCTTCTAAATCATTGGGTTAAAGATATAATGCCTATTCCAAAATGCCTAAAAATGTTGGGCATTTTATACCCATGCCCATACATGCACATACAAAAGCACACGCAAAATAGTATGATATAGTTAAGATATAATTAGCTATACATAATACTTGTGCATTTCCTATGACAAAAGTTAAGCCTAGTAATTAAACATGTGAAATAAGGCAAAATCTAAAACACAATCTAAACTATGCCTGCTGACATGGCATTTTCTCCTAACGGAAATCGAGGACAGCACTTTAGGTTTAATGTTTTATGTAAAAGACACTAGAAAGAAAGAAGGAAAAAAAAAAAAATAAATGTTTCCCTTCTTATTAGGGGTATCACAATCATTCATGCAGACTTTTCTGCATAGCAGAGACAAAACAGTCTGGGAGCACATTGTCCTCCCGCATCAAGCAGTCAGCCGGGGACCGGCGCTCTCCCAGGCTGGACTGATGGTGCAGAGGGCAGTCACTCGGACAAACCCACTGGGACAGCTTTCCCCGACTTGGTTGCCACAGTAAAAGATGCTCAGAAACTGATGGGGTAAAACTGGGGTCCCACCAGGTATTGAGCTGGTCACTGCCTGGAGAAGTTGAGGCTGGCAGAGAAATGCTAAGACCAGGCACAGGCTCTAACATTTCTTCAAAGACATGGTAGTTTCTGAAATCTGGGACAACAGGTGTAAACGTGGCCCAAGTCAGTAAAACATGCTAAACTAAAGCATGTAATTAGTAGTTTCTCTGAGTGAAGCAGGGAACATAAAATGCTTATAAGCAAACCCAGAGTCAAGAGAAGACAGAAAGCAAGCAACTTTCCCAGGGCTGTAGACAGGGCTGTATATAATTTACCACAAACATGGAAGTCAGTGAAAGCTGTTGAACTACAAAGTCAGGCTGGAGCGGGGAAAAAAAATACACTCTACCAAAAGTGAGCAGAGCAGAGATTTGTTTTCAAAACTTTTGTGTTAAACTTTTCTACTCAACAGATGCAACCTTTTTAGTGAAAAATATTTCACCATTGAAGTTCAGATGACTGTGTCTGATATATTTTAATATACTTACTTTGAGCTCAAGCTAGAACAGACTTCTGGATATTACCAAAGTCCTGCATCAGGATACTGGACAACTGATTATTCAGCAAGTAAAACAAAGATTAGTTTTAGGTTTTGTCATTCTTTATACAAATCTGGCATCGCCCTTACTGACAGAACTTTGTCATGCTCTAGCTGCAGCTTACGTGTTCTACAGTCTTTATGCACTTTCACCTATGAATTAAGATATGTGCCTTTATTTCAAAATTTGACCTTACGGTATATAAAAAACACATTTACTCTAGATAAAAAAATAGTCCAAAAAGAAGAAAAAAAAAAAAAAAAAAAAAAGAAAAACCTCTCAGTGAGCAGAAAGTGTAAATCAAATCATACCTATGCAGTGTTTTTTAACTGACTTTACATGTGCTGCTTAAGTCCCAGCTTTTTATATTTTTGCTAGTAGGTGCAACTGATTTCTTCAGACTCCACTTACTGACTTTATAAAAGTTATCGTTCAGTGTCGCCATTGCCCCTGTCCCTTAGCCAGGCAGGGAGAGGATAGGGAATCGTCCATGTCGAGTGTCCTGGCTGCCTGTCGGGCCTTTCTCAGGGAAGGTAGGGAGCGATTCCAGTAGTCGATCTCTCTCGCACTCCCTGATGCTCCTCAACCTGCTCAGCTCCTCCTGGAGCTCCATCACCAAGCGGCGCCGTCCCTCTCCCTGGGCGCAGCTCCCACAGCTGTGCTCGCTGCTGCCATCCCACACTGGCGGAAGAGCCGGGCTCAGCCTGCAGCCGGGCCCCGTTTGCCCACCCTGGTCGCTGGCGTTCCTTAAGAACCTCTTTGATACACAGTGGGGTTTGGCCACCATTGCTGCTGGCCCTGCCCAGGTCTCCTCAGCTGCTGCCACATGAGCTGCCGGCTCCCCTGTGCATCATACAAGAGCACTCCACTGCAGATCTTACCAGCACTGGAGCTGCTCACCTTGGCAGAAGAATCTAAGCCTCCTCTTTATCTATAGACCCGACAACTTTTGGACTGCCTCAAGAGTGGGAAATCAAATGCTCCCTGTGTGGCACCATGACTTCTCTGACTCCCTGCTCCCACACAGCAGTTACAGGAAGCAGAGAAAAGTTGAAGCATATCTTCATTACACAATATGAGATAAGAGGGGTGTTGTACTGTCCTTCTTTTATCCAACTCCAGGACTACTTTGTAGACATATTACAATGCGTTGGTGAAACACTAGCAGCACAGATAAAAGTTCTACTTGCCAAACCACACACTTTAATCCGTATGGCTTATTCCAGCCACAGAGAAGAGAAACAAGCTATGCAGAGCCAGCATGGATACAGCCAAAGTATGGATGAGAAAAATTTGCAGATATGCAATAATCACAGCATCACAAAAATCAGAAAATACACACTCTACAGCAGGAGATGTTCATGGGGAGTTGTAGACTTTTTAAACCCTTTGCTGTCTGTGCAAGTAACAAGTCAAATTTTGCTACAGCATTTTAATAAAGGGCTTTATATGCCTCAGCCCTGTCAGTTAGGTGCCACCCTCCCTCTGTAGCTGTGTTAGCAGAGATCTGTAGAAAATTGAATGCTGATTATGCACAACTCCTAAAATAAGGCAAAACTCCTTCAGTAAAGACCATCTTCACTTTTTAGCCAAAGTATGGCTCATATCATTTCCAGTGTTCCTATCCTCTGCCATGAATTATTTCAGATATTTAAACTCTGGATTTTATCATGTACCTTGTGAAATTCAGTGCTTTTACTCAATCTTCACTACTGGATTTCTTCAAATGTCAGATCTTCCAAGGTGAAACATGAACACCTGAAACCTAGTGGCTATGAAATCTGAGAATTAATTTACTATGGATGTGTAAGGACTTTTTTTCCCTCTTTCTCTTTTTCTTAAAAAAAAATGAAGACATAGAGAAGAAATATAATGAATTTCATTTTAGCGGCCAACATGACAGAAAATATCTTTTCAACCAAATAAAATTATGTCGTTACAAATTATTAAATTGGTTGGACTTTGAAAAGAAATATTTCATTTGAAATGGGAAAAGTGAGGTGGTCTGAAAGCATTCCCTCATCTTCTCCTGCCTCTCATTTGGAGAGGATGTTAAATGTGAAAAGCAAAGCACAAGAACTTAAGAAGATAAAACTGCAGGAGATAACCTAATCCTTTAAGGTCAGTCCTTAAAAAGAAAACCTCAACTTTTGCTTATATTTCTCATTCCAAATGCAGGAAAAAAAAAAAAAAATCATTAAAATCACACACAGAATCACAGAATCACAGAATGGTCTGGGTTGGAAGGGACCCCAAGGATCACAGATTTCCACCCCCCCTGCCATAGGCAGGGACACCAACCTCCAGGCCTGGATCTACACAAGGTTGCCCAGGGCCCCGTCCAACCTGGCCTTGAACCCCTCCAGGCATGGGGCATCCACCACCTCTCTGGGCAGCCTGTTCCAGCACCTCACCACCCTCTCTGTAAAAAACTTCCCCTTAATATCTAATTTAAACCTTCCTTCCTTCAGCTTCAATCCATTCCCCCTTGTCCTGTTATTGTCTACCCTTTTAAAAAGTTGGTTCCCCTCCTGTTTGTACGCTCCCTTCAGGTACTGGAAGGCTGCAATGAGGTCCCCCCGCAGCCTTCTCTTCTCTAGGCTGAACAAGCCCAGCTCCCTCAGCCTCTCTTCATAGGGGAGGTGCTCCAGCCCTCGAATCATCTTCGTGGCCCTAAAATGCATGATTCCATCCTCTCCCAAATATTTGAGTCAATTAATCCAATTTGTCCTTCACAAGATTTCATAGAAAAAGAAAGGGAAAAAAACCCACCCACTCCTTTTTCTCAATCAGATATACAACCATAGGAAACAGTGTCTTCAATGTAAAGAAACATTACATTTCCCCTAGTGATGGTAAGGGAGGACAGGATGCAGCCTGCCTTTCAGATCACCAGCTGAGCTGATCGAGAGTATGGTATCCCTTGCTACTTTCTTCCTGTCCCATTCCCTTTAAATCTAACTGGTGTAATGGGAACATTTAGAAATGATCAGTTCTCTCTGCAGCATGAGTAGCCCCTATAGGACCCCTTAGCCTTCTGGATGTATGGCTTTGAGCCCAGTTTCAAAAACCCAAGCTGTCAACATAAGCCAAACTTTCAGGATTTTGCGGTTCATCCAGCACTCCTATGGCCTCATTAAACACCGTCCCCAGGTCCAAATAGGCATTCTTCCTTAAAAACGAACAAACAAACAAAAGCAAAGAACAACCACTGGCTCATCTTAGGTATCGCCTAAGTTCCTTCCGGTACATCTTTTCTAGAGAAGATAGTATTTGCCTTATGTTCTGGTTTCAGCCAGGATGGAGCTAGTTTTTATCTTCAGCAGCTCCTGTGTGTTTTGGATGTAGTATGTGAGGAATGCTGATAGCACGCTGCTGTTGTTTGTTGCAGCTGAATGATCAAGGACGTTTTGCGTTTCCCAGGTTTTGCACATGTGAAGGTGCAAAAACTTGGGAGGGGCACAGCCAAAACAGTTGAACCAAACTGGCCAAAGAGAGTATTCCATGCCATAGACGGCACAGCCGGGATAAGTGAGGGTTGGCCATTGCCCCACTTCCTCTCTCTGGTTCCTTGTTCAGTTCATGTTCTGTTCATGTTCCTTCTTGCTACCTTATTTTTGGTTTCTTTTCATTCAGGCCTGTTCAGTCATTCGGTCATCTGTTTGTTGCCTTGCTCGCTCTCTCTGTAACTTGCTGTTCTGGGATGGCTGCAGGGGAATATCCCTGTGACCTGACTGCGGCTCGGGACGGGCTGTATCGGTCCTTGGGTGGTGAGAAACTGCGCATCATTCATTTTATATACTCTATTATCCTTATATGTTATTAGTATTAATATATTTTTATCTTTTTCTTTGCTGTCCTGGTAAAGTGTTTTTATCTCAACCTGTGAGTTCTCTCTCTGATTCTCCTCCTCACCCCACAAAGGCAGGGCAGGGGGGAGTGAGCGAGCAGCTGCGTGGTCTGGTTACCATTTGGGGTTAAACCACAACACCCTCTTATATAGTCTGCCTTTTCCTAGTAGATTCCAACAGAGATTTCCGGGGACTCTTCTTCAACGAAAGCTCAGCAAACTCAAGAGTCCAAATGGGATACACTTTCCAATTAAGAATTAGTGTACTTTCACATTAGGTTGACGATTTCAATCGGCATGACTCAAACTGAAATGTCAACCCACTTGTCATCTGGTTTATACATATCTAGCCTGGAAAGCAGCAATGAAACAGCCGAACGACTGCTACCATAGAAACGGTACACATACAGTAAACATTACATAGAGATCTTTGAAATTCTTACCATAGAATCCCTTGGTTGGAAAGGACTTTTAAGATCATCGAGTCCAACCATACCTAACCACTACTAAACCGTGTCCCTAAGCACCTCATCTACCCATCTTTTAAATACCTCCAGGGATGGTGACTCAACCACCTTCCTGGGCAGCCTGTTCCAGTGCTTGACAACCCTTTCAGTGAAGAAATGTTTCCTAATGTCCAATGTAGACCTCCTCTGGCCTAATTCAAGGCCATTTCCTCTTGTCCTCTTGCCTGTTACTTGGGAGAAGAGACCCACACCCACCTCTCCACAGCCTCCCTTCAGGCAGTTGTAGAGAGCAATAAGGTCTCCCCTCAGTGTCCTCTTCACCAAGCTGAACAACCCCAGCTCCCACAGCTGCTCCTGGTAGGACTTGTTCTCCAGACCCTTCACCAGCATCATTGCCCTTCTTTGGACATGGTCCAGCATTTCAATGTCTTTCCTACACTGCAGTGCCCAAAACTGAACACAGCACTCGAGCTGCGGCAACACCAGTGCCGAGTACAGGGGGACAATCACTTCTCTAACCCTACTGGTTGTACTATTCCTGATGCAGGCCAGGATTCTGTTGGCCTTGTTGGCCACATCGGCACACTGCTGGCTTATATCCAGCCGGCTGTGGACCAACACCCCCAGGTCCTTTTCTGCCTGGCAGCTTCCCAGCCACTCCTCCCCAAGCCTGTAGCGTTGCCTGGGGTTGTTGTGACCCAAGTGCAGGACTCGGCACTTGGCCTTGTTGAACTTCATACAATTGGCCTCAGACCATCGATCGAGCCTGTCCAGGCTTACAAAGTATTGTACCAGCAACTTTGTAGGTTGGGTTTGATTTTTTGGACAGAGAAAAGTTTAGAGAAGATTTAATCTGAAATGCAGTACATTGAGGCACCTAAGCTCTAGAAGAAAGAATGATTTTTCTACAGTGTGAAATAAAGGCATTCTAATGAATGAGTCTAGAGGCAAAGAATTAGTACCTTAGTCATATATTTTAATTTGTTACAAAGATTAAACAGGCGAAGACAATCTGCTAGACTATTTTAAAGGGGGAAGTCAACCTTCATTAAGCACTATTTCATATGCATTCCATTTAAATACAGTACAAGAATAATTTGTAAGAAAGAATTGCCAACCTTTCTATCAAGAAAGGACTTCTGTATCTGTTCTGATACATTGCATAGGTCATAATGCTCTAATCTAGCCAAAACCGGTCAGTAACTCATTTTGCTGAACAGGGCTGGCTAGAGCCCCACTGTTGATCCACCCATCATCGCAACGTCCAGCACCCAGAATGACCAATGCTTTGAAGAGATGTGAAGAATTAAGGGATATAAAAGAAATTGAGATTGGAAGGTAAGGTTTGAGATATTTTAGATAGCATGGAATGAGGAAGGAAGCAAAGCAGTTGGATGCCTTTCAGATAAGCACAGAGACTCCAAACTGAGTGCTCTGCTGTGCAGTACTAGAGCACAGAATGTGTGTGCAGCTATTCCTACTGACCTAGGATGCTCTCTACCACACATGAAGAATTGCTGCAGCTAAAAAAAGCAAGTAATTTTGTTTTTTTGAGTGAGAATTCCATCCATTATTATCACAGGTCATCTCAAATTCTGAGATGATTCAACATTCATCTTGTGACAACGAAATGTGGAGCTGGGGGGAACAGAAGCAAAGAAATGTACATGAACAGAAGGAGTTCCTCAGCCTTCAGTCACAGCCTTCCAATTCACTCCTGACCCATTAACAAGCAAAATTCAGTTGCCAAAACTCCTATCTCCTCTCATAATGTTATATGTGGTCACACATTTTCCTGTTTCTTCTATTAGTTATTCCTTCCCGCTGTATTTAGGGATCACAGCAATCTTTCAACCATACAGTGCTAAGAATCACGCGCAATTAACCGTGCCAACACCAATTCTGTCAAACCATCACTTTTCAGATGGGCTCCATGCTGCAGGATTGAATGCAAGGCAGGCACTCCTTACTCCCTGGCATTCTACATCCTTTCTGGCAACACAATTCTTGGATTTTGGTTTGTTTTTGTTTTTTGGGTTTTTTTTTTTTTTTTTTACTTGGTATAATCAAGAGCCTGAAAATAATATTTTAAGTTTAGTTTTGGAGGGTTAAAGTTTAATATGAGTGCTACCATTTGAAAGCCTTGATGACTCAAATTCATGTCTTATTAATATCACTTTTTGTGGATTAGCATGATCAGTATAAGGACTGAATCAGAAGTTTGGTTCAAGAATTTTATCAATGTATCTAAAACAAAAAGGATGTCAGATGTATGGGAAGAAAAAAAAAAAAAAGTAACATTTACACTGAAATGTTAGGAACTCCAACATTGTAATGAGACTATTCGCAAACAAATAACTTTATGTTTTATTTTGTAGTAAATATACTAGTAAATTAGAACATCTTATTTTAAAAGATGTCACTGTCCCCAAAGGCTCTTATTTTCTCTGAAGTTTAAGATATTAATGAACTAAGCAAATAATTTTATGGATTGAAGGCTTCACTGGGATTCAGACAGAGAACAGATCATCAGTCACAGAAGACAGATGTTACACAGAGAAATCCAATAGCCATAATTAAGACAGGATCACATCCTGGAAACGAAATACACAGCTAACATTGGAAAGAATAGACAGAAATCAAAAGCACATTTTTCCTTGATAGGAGATTGTTAAGTGTTAACAAACAAAGTTAACACCTAAATTTTTGGATTCTACTGAACTGCACAGAACTCCACTGAAGTTAATGGAGATTCATCACAAGGACCTCAGCCCTGCATTATTGTATAATTAGTCTGTTGAATTTACCTATTCAAGCGGGTGCAAGATCAGTCTGCAGGAGAACACAGGGTGTATAAAGGAAAGAGAAGTTGTTGGCTAAGACCAGAGAAGACCGCCTCGTCCCTTAGCACTGGAAGTCAGAAACCAAATGCCTGAATTTTCTAAAATGAAGTGCAAAGCACTTCCAAAAACTTACAACACCTATTTCTCTTATCTAAAACCTGCCATGAACTAGCATTCACAAACATTCCCAGAAAATTCCAGATAACATGCACCAGCGCCATTGTTTCTGTCCAGCCAGCGTGCTCACACTGTATTTAACCAGATGGGTGTGCAAACTCCAGAATTAAAAACCTGACAATGACATTTTGAATTTAGGAGTATAACATAGCAGTCACAGCCAAGGGAAAACTGAGTTTATCAGGAGAAGTTCTACAGTCCTCTCAGGTTCTGAAATCTCACATATTATCTATTTTTTGAAGACTCCAGTTTTTATGCAAGATATGTTTATTCTTATCGATACAAAGCCGGATCTAATAGGCAGATGAGGAAGTAAACCCTTTTGTCTTTTCCCGTTGTTGCTCGCCCTTCAGCCGCAAGATAGCAGTGTTTTCCAATTCTTGCTGTTCGGAAACTTCAGCAAAGCCAAAGCAGTTCCCATTTGAGAACTGCTGTGATTCTTCAGAGAGAATGGATGTGAAAAGTGATGCTAATCATACAATCCCTGACTTCCTGCACTCCCCCAAATATGTTTTGGTATCTATCATAGCAGGAGATATTAAACTGTTTATCTTAGTTCATAGTAGCAGAGAAGCAGTTAAAAAGGAAAGCCTTTCAGTAAATACTGCAAAAGTAACTTCAGAGAAATGTGCTCACTGTGAAAATGCTTCTGTCCTCTTCCATGTTCCTTCTGCTCTTTTTCAGTCTTATGTTCATTATTTCCCTGACAAGTTCAGTCACAAAAGCTAGTTCAACAAAAACTATTGAAATAAAAACACCAGAAAGGTTTTACTATAACTGAGCGGTCAGATTTATCAGTAAATAGTGAATCTTTCAAATGCCTAGAAGCATCATATGCATAGTACTGTATGTGCCCACTGCCCATTTATTCCACTCAGTTGTTAGGGACCTAAATATGCAACTCCTTCCCACGTCAGGGTTGTGCTTCGGAGCAGCTGGTTACTTCAATAGCAATAGCAGGGGTAGTCATACTGCCTAACTTGAGGCACAGACTCTCCAGAACCAATTTGATATTTAATAAAGACAGGCAGTTCCAAAGAGAAAAATCAGAGCATCTGCTTTAGATTCGCATTCCAGATCACCCTACAGAGAAGTAGCTCTTACTCTCCTTCCATTCACTATACTAGACTGAGGCTAAGCACATAAGCATAAGCAGCACAAACTCTTGCTTCCTCTTAGCTCAAGACTGAAGAGCTTCAGGAATTGTGTATGAATTCCTGCAAAACATCTTACAGCTCTAGAGACCTGATTTTTAGGAGTAAGAAGTGCTTACAGCTGCTATACAAAATGGTCATACAAAGATGCCTGTTAACTGGGGAACTAGAAGTCACAAAGCCTTTTCCACGGGCTTCCTCGGTATTTCCTTTTGAGGCTGTTCCCTTTGCATAAATCATTAAACGTTTTCCAGACCAGAGACTGGAACCCAGGTGTCTTAACCCACAGACTACAGCGTTACTCACATCTCGCCCTGTCTGCTGTAATGAACATGGAAATATTGTGTGCAAAATGGAAAAGCAGCACGTAGGAGAGACGCGAGGAGATACCCTCTTGATACCCTGGAGCCCAGTGACTAGAACACTTACATGAGAAAGCGCATTCAAATGCACTTTCAGTTTATGCCTACTTTCGCAAACTCCTGGAGATGGTAAATGGAAGTAACCAATACAGCCTGTGTTAACTGGCCTTTAAATTTTGTTGTTTTTCTTACAAGTTTCTCTAAAAAATATTATATTTTGGCAAATAAAGCATTTGACACAAAAGGAGATTCCAGCCTATTTATTTAAATGGGAAGCAACGTGCACCACAGAGCATGAATGTGCTTTTGTTCGTCATGGCCACTCAAACAGTCTGATTTAAATAAAATTATTTCAAAGAAAATCTTCACACTATATTTAATGATCTGTACAGAAGAATTTTCTTATCTATTCCTAATATATATATTACTATAAGATATAAAGAAATTAAGATGTAGTAAAGCAAATACATATTAGAACTGCATATTAAATAAAACCTTACTAAATATGGAAAAAAAACCCACACAGTGAAAGGATGATTTCTACTCATTCCAAAACTGAAGTCAGGCTGAAAGAAGAAAGCAGAGCTCAGATTTTCATTTGTAATGTTTATACATTGCTAAGGAAACCATATACAAAAATCTAAAAGTACAGCATTTCCAAGATCAAGTTTATGATTATACAAATATATGTAAATATTTTGATACTTACAAAGCATTCTAAAATACTACTTTTTGTATTTACATCAATCTAATCCAGTGGATAGTTTCAATTTACAACAAAGGAATCCATTCATTGTGTTACCGCATTTAAAAACAAACAAACAAACAACAAACAAAAAAAAAAACCACCAAATATTTCACAGGCCTTTTCTTTCATGATTCTTGTTTAAGAGTCTTTTATTACAAAACTGAGACTTAAAATGTTAATTGACCCTATTCTGCACTTGGAGAGGAAAAAGGCAGCACATGGAGAGTTAATCCTTTTTCCATCTGAGACGCAAGTGACTGCATAATTAGTTACACCCATGCTTTCACTTGTGCATGTGATTGGAAACAACTGGCTCTCCCCTTTCACCAATGAAAGGCTTCCACATTAATTTATAATGCAAACAAGTATGTGTGAGAGCAAAAGAGTGTGTGTGAGAGCAGGATCATTCATTCCTCCATGCTAGATTTGTTACACGTGCAGTAATTAATAGATCTTTCCTATTTGTTCTCCTTTATTTTAATAGGCATTCTTTACATTAAAATAAATTTTAGGATTTGATTACTTTAATTTTACATTGCAGCTTACAATCTTTAACTTTAGTTTAACAAAAGAAAAAAAAAATGCCATTCAAAAATCTACTCAGGCTGTCATTTTTTGCTAAACGTTTTCTGTCGTGATTCCAAGCAGTTCCTAACAGCAAGCTAAAGACAGAACCAAGTGTAAGTCAACTATGGTAAACAACAATTTAATAATATTTTGAAGATGCAATTTCTTAAGTTAGCAGCACACCGGCTTTTAAGCAGTTGCTGTCTTGAAACAGTTTCTTTGAAACACGTGCAAAATGCCGTACCTGGGAAAGTCACAAGCACAAAGGCAGCAAGAGACTCCAGGGAAGAAGCAAACAATAAATGTTCCTTAGGTTCCTGCCGTACAATAGTTGTTCATTGTTTATAGTTATTTATTATTGTGTAAATGTCAGCTCTTTGGGAAGGACTGCACCTACCACAATAGAGCTAGATCTGTCATGGAGTGCCATTATCCGTTCTTAATAAACAACTGCTAAGCAAACTAAGCGTGAGCTCCCTCTCCACAGCTGTATCAGTCAAACTGACAGCAGATAGGCAGGAGCGATTCTGCTGCTCTGTCTTTTTTTAAAGAGAACAGGTACTAATTTCCAAGTATCCTCTTACCTGATTTTTATCAGCAGCTACGGGATATTTAAAGGTATTCTTTGTTCCTCAAAAGTCACAAATGGTCACTGATCCCTGTAACAGACTTTCACTGACTCTGATGACAATGCTTTGCAGAGAAAGATGATACTATATATTTTTAATTGCTGCCATGCTGCTTTTGCTTTTCTTTGCTTCTTAAAGGCCAATTGCAGAGTATGCAGGAACTTTTTTTCTTCTACTGGTTCTTTCATATCCTTTTAGTGTATTTCCATAAAACACTTGAAATCACATTCACTTCTCTCTACTTCTCTTTATCTAGAAGCTGTAGGTGATATATTACCATTACCTGATTCTCTGCTCTGGGTTCAGATATTAAGCAGTTCACCCCAAAACAATCTGCTCTCTCTTTTGGCATTACATGTTCTGGTACTATTCTTTCACAGAAAGGTTTGCCTCCAGAAACCTTTCTCCAAAACCTTTCTCCAACCTTTCTACAGAAACCTTTCTTCTTTCTGCTTCACAATGGCTGACCTAGGTGTGATCCCATCAGGGGGTGTTACATGTTACAATCCTACCCATCTAACTCCCTCATCTTCTAGAGACTTGAGGCTCTCCGCTAAACGTTAGGGTTTCACCCCTCGGCTCAGGCCCCTTGAAGGTAGGCATGATAAGGCTGAAGCAGCAATTCTATAATGGAGAAGCTGTGGCTGCATTTTGAGTTTACATTGCTCCCCCCATAGCATGCCTCCTATGTTGTGCCAGTACAGCTGTTTGTAGACCTGTTCTTCGAATCAAAAAATTGGATTAATCCATCCACGTATATATATTTATATCTGTATGTAGATACATAGAGAGATCTCCCTGCATATACACACAATGCTATGATGGAGAGAGGCAGATCTTCCTTAAAACAGCATTGCTTCCAGAGCTCTCATATAAAAAGAAGCTCTCATATATAAAGAAACTACAGCCTGATCATCACTGCATCTTAAATCATCTGAGGTCTAACATTCAGGACACCAAACCTGTGGAGTCTTTAAAGCAGTGTGGAACAGACCTATCCTAAATTTAGATGGAAGTTCAAAGTCTCAGAAATCTATGTTTAGAAATATACTTCTATATATCACCTTACCTGAGAAATATTTCTTAGATAAATTAGACCTACTCCCATCCCTATTGAGCCAATATATATTCAGAATAATTCCACTGGGAAAGAGCTAATCTTGCAAACTTTTACAAGTGTTTAATGTATTTCTGAGAGAAGTCCCATTGGAATCAATGGGAGTATTCATAGTAAAGTTAAATGCATGCAAAAAGTGCTTTACTCTGGAAAAATGGCATTCCAAAGCAGTTTTTAAACCACTTTGCTTAATTCATGTTTAATCAGAGTGCTGTGGTTAAACTGTTTCTGTGATTTTTCTAATAACTGCATGCATGGACAAGGCCTCTATTTTGTAACTTTTGATGTGTAATGCTCTGTCGCCTGCACGATGGGGAAGCTTTCTGCAAGCGTGGGGTCCAGCTGCTCAAAACACTTTCCTGGGCTACTTCTGCTATTCTGCCGTATTCCATTACACAATGCTGGCTCAGCCCACTCATTTCTGTCAATATTAACAGCCCAAAGAGATCCAGAGAAATTATATGCAGTTGAGAAGGCAAATCACTGCGCCTCATGGAAGCCTCTTCCTAGAGGAAACGCTGAGATTCCCAAGCAAAACTATAATAGTTAATGCCACTAAAAATATTTCTTCCTTTTTCTTTTTTTGAAAGCAATACAGAGAAAAATGGCTTTTCAAATATGTTTATTTACTCGATAAATATTTTACAGCTCCCTCCATTATTAACAAATGCAGAACTACTTTTGTCATCCTGAGTTTATTGACAGTTTCAGACTCACACAAATAACACTATGAGTCACAAATTTGAAATAATATTCTTTTTCCCTTGAATCTATCCCTTGAAAAGTATGTTTTCAGAAAGCTTTCTTTTAAGTCAAGTGACAGAAGCAAGAAGCAGACTAGTGGCAATTTCATTCCACTTTTAAGAGAAAAATGTTCTAGGAACTACGGGGCTGTCTGCAGAGCCATGCTCAGACTGCGGCCACCCTGGGATGTGGCATGCCCAGATCAGCCAGCGCAGAGCCTGCCTCTGCCCCCGTCCAAGGAGCCCCAGGAAAATGTTTTGCCAGCGGCAGGACCTGTGCTGGCAGGAAAACCTGCTCCTGCCTGGGTGTGAGGAGCACCAGGAGAAGTGGCTGGTCAGGCTGTGCATGTATTCATCTGCCGGTTCATAAATCAGTTGTAAGTCAAATGCCACAGGGATGAGCTGTGGTGCTGAGAGGAAGAACTTCCTCTACACAGGAATAAGATTCAGTGGAAATACTAGATTTCAGTGCTCTGCTTCTTTCTGCAAGGTAATTTAGCCATGTTCCACCAGTTTTAATCAAGGTGTCTCAGCAGCAGCAGCATCCCCAGTTGAAGGTAGATGGTTACTTTACATGTGGATGGTTGCCAAGGCTGAAGTCAAGCACTGGAAGCCTAAAGCCCCAGGGATGTTGTCTCTGCTCAGGTACACCTAACAGCAAAAATACAAATGTCCAGAGATTTTTAGGTAGTAGTGACCCAATGAATACTTCACGGGAAAAACAGAAACTAGTTCATTCTTTGCGTATCTTTTCAAAGAATTGTCTTAATTTGCATTCCATCTTGTAATCTTAAAAAGGACAAAATATTCCTTACGAAAAGTTGGTCTCAGCCTTGCAGAGCTTTTGTCCCCTTCTGCTGGTTCCCACTTATATCTTCCTATTATTCCAATGATATTATGGTGGTGAAGTTCTATTTAATGTGCAATAATATAAAGTATATACATTTCTCTTCTCTCTGTTATGAAAGTCCAAAAAATAAGCAAATACTAGTTCTAGGTTTATGTTGTTGTTCTATATTTCTCTTGCAGTTTACACTGGAAAAGGATAGAATAAAAAAAAAGGCTGAATAAAAATACTCAAGATAACAAAAATCTTTACTTCATTAATATTCTGAATTTTTCTTTCCACAGCTGCAACCAGAATTTTTAATCCCAGAGAGCTATTTTAGTACAAAGCGCAGTAATTAGCTTATAAATGATCAGAAACAGATCTGTGCCCAGTGTTTGAGCCGTTAAAATAGTGGGGAAGAAGTGAGCTTTTTAAATACCATTTTTGCAAACCTGCTGAGGAAGGATTTTTTGCTTATTTTTAAGGGCAAATTTCCCTTACTGTGTGGTCTGACTGTTTGTGTTATTTTTAAAAGTTCAGAAGAATGGCAATGTGTGAAATAATCCTTACCAGGAAAGCAATTCCACTAAAAAGTATATTTAAATTAGATTTGTTTACTATCTTTTACTCCCCTTCAATTGAAACCAGACCCTCAAGTCAGCTCCACTGTAGCTCGAATTAAAACCAATTTAAAATAACTTTTCTGTATATTGAAGAATACCTTAAATGAGTCACGCACACAAAGTATGCTAAAAGAAAAATAAAGCTGCAGCATTGAGCAAAGAACTAGAAATTCCAGAATTATATTCTTCTTAAAAATTCATTTTGCCTCTCTTTTGAATAGGTGTTAAGATAGTTCTTTAATTACTTGATCACATATTATTCCTCCCTTGTCCCGCCCCCTTCCTCAGCACACCATGCTGCGGGGACCAGAGGAGTGCGTCACGGTGTCTCTTTTCCCCGAGATGATCCAGTCTCTGGTCCCATCCTGGCAGTTAATTGATTCTCTCGCTTGCTCTTATTACAGACTCTCCTTCCAGTCCCACTCAGCTTCTTGCCCTCATTGCCTTCCATCTTCAGGTCTTTTGTCGCAAACAGATAAAAATCAAGCAGCTACTTTGAACTGCTTGACAGCAAAATAAGACAGAAAGCACTGAATTCCAAACTCTGGCTTCAGCTGACCATGCAGGATCATAGCTTGGTCCAATTCTGCAGTTTGACCAGGTTGCCAAGGTGTCCAGATGAGTTTTGGATTTGTCTGAAGACAATCTACTCCAACGTCCGAACCAGCTCAATGGCATAGGCTTACTCCTCACATCTAATTAGAATTTTCCATCCTACAACTTATGTCCATTAAACTTCTCTCTTTTCTTTTTGCTGAAGTGGTCCCTTACTTGATTTTCCTCTAGCATGGGTAGTACTTCTACTCCCCTAGAGTCGGCCAGTCTGCCACAGGGACACAGAATGCCTGAAAGCTGACTTTAACCATAAAACTCAATGCCAGAAAGAATAGAGTACTTCAGCTTTTTCATGTCCTTTTGCACAAGGGCCCCCCGTTTTCCTTGGTCTTCTATTTGTTGCTGCTGTATTGTGGTGGGTTGACCTTGGCT